>BMAW01086448.1:20501-53159 GCA_019974015.1 Nephila pilipes
ATTGAATACTATTGTAATTTAAATTATATAACTAACATAATTTGAATTACAAGAATACTTTTTAAGTACAAAATAGTATTTGATTTTTTTATATATTTTGTTGCTCGATAAACAAAATCGTGTTCATAATGTACAATAACAAAATACTTTTAAAATACCCTTCCAAATATATTAAAATACTGCAGATAACATGCGTTTTCTACATTAATATGATGAAAAGAAGCAAAAATTCAATCTCGGGCATTCTGTTTGACAACTTAATATTAGGATATATGTACAGTAGCGGAAGAATACAAGCAAATAATTCAATATCAACATTCTAAAGCAAAAGTATTTCAACTTGAGTGCTGTACTTGATATTTGAGTAAAAAAGAAATGTCATATTTAATCTTATCATGCGGGAATGTACATCTTCTGCCTGTTTCAAAAGATGAAGCATCTCGTACACTATAGCAAAAAAACAGTCATCTTCGTATCGTGCTTACTTTTTGTATCTAATTTTATTTTGTTTAATTTGTTATTGGTTCTTATAACAAGGTATATTATATAAAGATTTTTTCTGAAGAAATGACAAGTTTACAATAATGCGAACTTAATTTTCCTTCTTAGAAATGTGAAATATTTGTGCTTAGATTGCAGTTTTCAGAAACTTTTTCATTTCCCTGTACCATTCAATGAAGCAGTGGTTAAAAGTATTTTCAAAAACGGTTAGTGGAAAAGATTCATAGCACCATGCTTAACCGGAATCCAAGGCTTGGTAATTTATCGAAAGTCTTGAAGCCTGATAAATATAAAAAGGTATTACTAACCGAAGGCTAAGAATTCGATTTGAATAAACGTGTACTTATTATGTTATGTCTGTCAGGTATTTTCCCTGCAAATGAAAGACAGTTAACTCTTACCAATAGCTCATCAACTTAAAATTACTCCTCAAATTTAAACAATTTTTGTATCGGCAACGAGATGGGTGGAGTCTAACCAAACAACTTAACATAGAGGTAATAAAATTAGAATCAATGCATGTATGATAATTATGTGTATTCTTTGAACTGATTAAATTGTGACTTTGTGGAAGATTCCATGTCCGGATGGAACGAGAGTGATGTCATGCCCTTTCGACTGACAAGTTTCTATCAGGATGGTGTGTGACAATTAACGTCTCCTGATAGGAAAATGGAAAAGCACTTGTGTAATAAATATTGAAACTGTAGTGAAAATTGGGTAGAAATGAGTTGGATTGATGGTCTTACATTCAACCAGCATACATAGGTAAAGGCACATAACTGTTTATAATCTTGAATACATGTATGAAGGTACAGATATATGTGGAAAAAATATTAAGGACTACGTCCTACTTCAACCATCAACCACTGACAATTCCTTTTTAAAATACACAATAATACAAATCTCTTGCATCTCAGCTTGTAAAGAATTCAGTTGGGGAAATGGAAACAAAACAAAGAATACAATGACTAACACGGACTCACGATTTGAGCAGGATAGGGCATGTCTGAGATACGTGGGAGGCATTCCTGAGCCTACATTGATTCTTCGTGATATGGCCATCAGAATTCTAAAAATGTCGAACAGGATATCTCAAAATCTCATTACCTTAAAGCAAAATAAGTATATATGTGTCATCATTTAAAAACACTAAACGTTTTTTCTAAATTTCTATTTAGTAAATTTCTACTTCCCATTTTATGTCCGTACATGACTGTCTACCGTAATTTTGCTTACTTATATACTAATTCTTGTATTTAATTTGAGTAATATAGAATGTTATTTTAGAGTAATGTTTCTATTGAAGTAACTTTTGAATGAAAGTCTATGAAATATCTTCAAAAAATTAGTTATCCATTATATAATCAGTTATACATTTTAATTTTTTCTTAAGTCTTCATCAATACATTTTTATAAGTACGTACAAATATTCCAGAGCATTTCTGAAAAAGCATTTCATGATTTTCTGGATAATATCAAGTTATATTATGCTCATTCTTAAATTCAAGAACTTCGGAAACTGGACATTTTTGTCAGCGATATATTCCATATGAAGAACTAACATATCAATAAATTTCTAATATTAGGCTAAAAATTCTTTAATATTAGGCTTTAATGTCCAAGGTAATTAGTAAATAAGTGGGAAAATATAAGGTAAGAAACTTGAAGAATTTAACATTCAAAATGAAACAAATGAAAAATATATGCTGAATAAATATAATTGTTGGAACTCAGAAAAAAAATAATATAAGAATTGTATTAAGAATAATAAAAAAAACATAGTTTAGGATATTATAACGTAAGATTTTCTCGATATATATTATTTCATTAAATTAAATTAAATATATATTACTTATTTAAAATTTAAATTTAATATTTATTCGAATGTCCACATTTAATCATTATTCACATAAAATAAATTTATTGAAATATAATACTGTCATATCAATCATTCCTAACGATTCGAATTTATAAGAAAAAAAATTAAAACTTTCTACATGGTTTATGAAATTTAGAACGCTTATTTTAATTCTAAATATTAAATTGATTGATAATGACAGGAAGTGTCATAAAATAATATTATGGGTATTTTTCATTTTGATAAATTGATAACAAACATCATTATGATGCTGAATCATCAAAGTATAAGTGCAATTTTTAGTGTGTTTATATTTATTTCTTAAATGAAGATTGGATTTATGTAAAAAGAAAATGTGTAAGTCTAAAACAGTTGTGTTTCTTTTTATAATTTTTTACAACAGGACACAAAAGTTTTCAACTTTTTTAGCTTCATTAATTCTCAGAATTTGAATTGTTCATTGGAGCAGTTGGAGAAAATTTGCACAAAAAAAAAAAAAAAAAAAAAAAAAGACTTTAAGTTTATCTTTTTGCCTCGAAACATTTATGAGACAGCATTTCTTCTTCCACTTTTATTTTAGATTTCTTAGAATTTATATACAGTTTATTAGTCTAGTTCCGATGTAATTGAACTAGCAAATGCATGCTTTTAAAGTTTGATGCTTTATTGAGGAGAGCAAATCGACTTTGACATCAAAACAAGTTTATGGTAATGTATTAGGATCGTTAATCTAATGAAAGAACAAAGATAAATCAATTTACTTTTCTTTAAACTCATTTTAAACTTATATAAGTAAGAAATGAAAAATCAAAAACAATTAACAAGCTTTCATCCCATTTGTTTAAAATGACAACAAAAATACGAGTATAAAGTAGAGGGAAAAAAGAATGTTGATAATTTTAGAAAGGAATTTCGAAAAAAAAATGACCATAATTGAACTAAATGTTTTATCAAATACGAAACATTTAAAAATATATTAGTTTATCTCTTTTAGTAATATTATCATATTATGTAGAACGTTTTAATTTATATTCCATTTGAATGCTGCACCAAACAAAATGATCATTGTGTTTTGTATTTAGCACAGTTTAAGATATATTCATTTCTAAATTATTATTTATATACGGAAATTTTTTTTCTCAAAGCTGCTGCTATAATTTTTTATTTTATTTTAAGCTATTAACGTAAATTTAGATAATCTAATATCGTTATTAAATTTATTATTTCTCAGAACATTAGGTAAGATAAATTTTAAATTTAAGTGATTAACCAATTGAAAATAAATGTTTTCGTATTTTTCTGATACATAAAAATACCAAACTTTAAATTAGTATAATATTTGTAAAGAATGATTTTATTAGTTGTTGAAGGGTTATTTTTCTCGTCTTCACACACATAATTTAGTATACAATATATAAAATAAAATAAATAAGCGATTGCACAAATATTATATAAAAATAAACTATTATAAAAAATAAGGTGCTGAGCAAAAATTGCAAATTTATGCCATATCAAAAACATTTTGAATAAGATTATTTTTGTTTCAATATGCTATAATAATTTATGAAACCTGAAGAAGTAAGTTTAAAATTTCAAATTTTTATAAATATGTTAATAAAAATAATATTATCCTTCAATACCCACAAGTTTTTATAAATATTTGTTTGAGAATGAGAACATGTATTTTCTAGATATTCCTTGCAAATGAAAAAAGTAACAAGTTTATTTAAATCATTGTAACATTACATAAAATTTTTTGTGTATTGTATATACATTATATGTTTTAAAAAGATAATTTTTTTTGTTTTTATAAAGAAGAAACACTATTGTATTATAACATTCTTCCTTCCTCTAATCTTCTATGGCCACGGCAGCCTAGAGGTCACTGCCGTGGACTTGCGTCCGAGTTTCTTTCATCAATTCATGGGTTTGAGCCCTGGTGTTACTTAAGTCCTGCGATGAAGTGGGATTGATGCTCGTTATATCTGGTCGAGGCTCCATGTCCCTCTATTTATAAAGCATGTTAACTTTTATGTTCTTTAATTACGCAAAAAGATCCATATTTTATTTATGATTACTTATTCCTCACAATTATTATGCTCTCAATATATAATGGACAAATTTTCGATATTTTACTCTCTCACTACCTTTAATTGTTAAGAAATTTATTTGTTTTTAATTTCAGGGATGACCCTTCTAAATCAATGAAATTCTCCACTTTAAAAAAGGGTGACATGTTTTAGAAATTTTGCCCAAAAATTAAATGGCATTTACATGCGTGAGAGATTCATTGAAAATTTAATTAAAATGTTTATGATTAGTTATTTCTGCATATTATTCGTGGAATGTAATACAGCCATTCTATAACTATCTTTGAAAATCGTTTAGAATAAAAAAAAAACAGTTTTACTTCGTTCAGTTGATTAATTTGTGGCCACAGTAGAATAGAGATCATGATCGCGATCTTGCAACTGATGCTGTTTCGTCGAGTCCTGATACCACTTGAGACCTGCCGTATAGCGGGGCTTATGCACGTTGAATCTGTTGAGGCTCCAAATCCTCCCATTGTGTGACGGAGAAGTTTGGAGAGGGAGAAACTGACTCACTTCCAATGACTTTCCTCTTCACTTGACCGATGTTCAAAATTCCGAAACCACTAGTCTTCAAGTTGCTGCTCAGTGTGATGTTAATAATCATTCAACCAATTAATTGTTGACTAGTTTTACCAATTAAGTTGATTGTATGAGGCATCAGCCTAACTCTCTGAATGTAGCTCAAAATTCTATCTGTTTCCAGCAACCTGTTGGGTGACCATTGTAGCCTAGTTGTTATGGTCGCTTACTCGTGGCTGGCAGTTTTCGTCGAGACGTGGATTCGAGCTCTGATGCTACAAAAGACCCACCACGTATTTGGCGCAGATTCACGTTAAATCTGATCGAGGCTCGAAGGCCTCCCATTGGTGTGGTGTGGAAGCATGGAGAGGGGAGCCCAGTTGAGATGTTATCCTTGTCACTTGACCAATGTTAAATTATGAGGTCCTCAACCAATAGCCCTTGTGTTGCTTCTTAGTGCGACGTTAATAAACTATGAATTCACAAATAATCTTCAAAGCTTTCAACTCTATGATGTGTATATGAATATATTATGTGAAAATGTGTGTGTGACGAAAGGCCCTGAAGCATATGGAATCGGTGTTCTTCCTTTTTAAATAATAAAATGAATTTTTAAAGATTATAAAAATATTAATACATAGCCCCCCCCCAGATCATTAAGACGAGATTGTCAATTTAGGACGTTACCGGATATTCGATCTTAAATAAAAAATAGTAAACATCCCCTAAACGGAATTTAATACATAACCTTTCACAAATATCTTTAGTTCATATTGCAGAAAAGAACCTTGACTTCCCTTTCAGGTAAACCTTCAACTCTCTTGAAAACTTATTTAAAAGCATATTTTTGTGAAGACTAGTACTGAAACCTACATCATTTTAATAATCACATAAACACATATATAACAACATAAACATACACATTCTCTGTATTGAAATTTATCTATTAAACTAAAATCCATCACACAATAAAATCACATGAAAGAAAATCAGCTATGTAAGTAGGGTCACAGCTCCATCATCTCTCTTTCAAAAAGTATAGGAGTTCTTATTAACTGTTGAGTCTGTAACTGTATGTGGCGTAATTAGGTAAATCCAAATGCAAATCTTGTTATTTGAGCAATGATGTTGATTAATTATTCTGTATTATAGAAGTTTCCTCTCACTCCCAAGAGATGTAGCTCAATTGGCCTTTAATAGTTTTTTATTGCATTTAATTCTAAATTCATAGTCTTAAATATAATAATTAATCAGAGACATGGAATATCAGTAAAATCAATAAATTGTTTTTTCTTCTCTTACTTTTTCGAAATCGACATTTATCTAAAAAAATAAATTAATAATGCAAAAAAAGTTTTACAATTTTGCCTGCATTTCTCTTATACTAGAATAAAAATGAAAAAAAAAAATTCATTGAACATTTTCAAGTTATCCATTGCATTTCTGCTCAAATACGATCACAACGGAAACAACATTCATGTTATTGGTAAATTTTGAAAAGGAATACAATCATTTATAAAGGATCGTATTAAATTTACTATGCATACAAGAGGTTGGTAAAACAGAAATATTTTTCTTGGAAAGTTAATACCCAAGTAACAAATGAAGATAGGTATTGAGAAATACATATATTTTGAACAATTTTATAGAAGCTATAAATATATTGCCCCAAATGGAGAAATTCAGTACACATATATGAAGCATTAAATCACTACTTTAAGTATCCGGAATAAATATTTCATATTTTCCAAGAATTGTATTTCCATTTGCTATTCAATATAAATAGAAAAACGTATATGTAAGCATATATTGCTTCAGACAATAGGTTTAAATTTAAAAGTCAAAGAATTCTTCCAAAATGGAGCTCTAGAGATTTGAATTCTAACACTTTTAGACTTATTGATCATCTTTTTCTTGGCTGACTACATGATACCAGTTCGAAAGAGGGTAGGAAAGCTATTTCAGAGAAATATTTCAAAAAGTTTAAATATTTCTTCTGTTTACTACAAGTCGTATATGGGATTATTCCTTGAATAGAAAGTGATCCAGGAAAAGATAAATACATCTATATGACTAAATATGGTTCTTATTGAACATCGATAAATCAAAAAGTATTATATATACACTATTTGCCATAAAACTTTGCGCACCAATAAATGAGATGAGGAGTGTTACGAAACTTGGCATGAAGGTTCATGCATATATGTAAATGATTAGAAATGCAGCTTCATTGTGCATCGCGTAATGCCACCAGATGGCGTCAAACTTCTTTCTCCTTGGATTATAAAGTAGGTAAGCAGAGTTTCTATGTATTACTTCTGTTGCAGAGGAACGCGTTTTAGCTAGAAATGCCATTATGCCGCCATCGGAGACAATATGAGCAGATGTCACAATTCGAGAGAAGGATAATCACAAGGATGATGGAAACCGGGTGATATGCTCGGGGAGTTACTCGCCACCTAGAACGTCCTGACTATAATGTCAGGATGTGTTGAGACCAGTGGACAAGAGACAGGTCTATTACATGGCACCCAGGTTCAGGATGTCCTCGACAGACCAACAGTCAGGAAGTCTATCACATAATAACTATGACACACACGCCTACCGCCAAGTGTCTCATTGTCCTCCATCCAAAAACAAGCAGCAACTTAACTTAGAGCCTCTGTACTTGTCCGTAACATAAAAAGGTGCCTGGCTGAAGGACAGTTGTTAACGAGGCACTCATTACGTGTACTGCCATCGATACCAACCCACCATCACCTCCATTTGTAGCGGCATCACGTTCGAAGGGATTGAACTACAACCGAATGGAATCAGGTCGTCTTTAACGACCAATTCAGACAAATTCCTAGAGCACCCACATCTAGTGTGATGGTATGGAGCGCCATCGCATACGACACACGGTCACCCCTAATATTGATCCACTGCACCATTGCAGAGGTACGTTCATGACATTCTTCAGCCACATGTGTTGCCACTAATTGCAAGACTACCAGTAGAAAAATTTTCGACACAGCAATGCTCGTCCACACAAAATGAGGGTTTCACAGTTTTGCCACCACTATATTTCCATGTTTCCTGGCCTGCTCTATCCCAATCTGTTCACTGATCGAGCATATCTGGGATAATTTAGGACGGCAAGTTGGAAACCCTATGAGTTAGGTCCAATTAACTGCGCGCTTACAGCAACCGTGGAACGAGATGTCGCTGGATAACATGCGGGAATTGTATACGGGAATTTCCGACAGTATCATATCATGCATTAACCTTTTCAGGACGAACGTAATATAACCACATCACTAGCGATCGTCGTTCACGACCGAACGCCAAATATTCATTACTGTAGAATGAGCTCAGGTGGCCAGCAATGCGTATTCGCATTCTAAGTTAGAACGTTTTTGAAATATCTCTAGATAGCTCCCTGTGACCATTACTTTTGAACTGAATAGTAGTTTTAAGATCTCTCTTTCAGTTTGATCACAGTATATCTTAATTCAGTAATTTGCTCGCCAGCTGTTTTGGAGGAGGATGGAAAGATCAATATAAGCAAACTGAACATGGCTTTTATACTTCTATGTGATGCACATTCGTGTTTCTTGCTTTTCACCAAATGCTTTTTTCTATGCATTTTTTATTTCTTTCCTTTTAGAGCTGCACTGTTAATATTGTTTGATTTTGAATTGCTTTTGGATGTGTTCATTTACGTCCCTTTTTATTTCGAAAGACCTTGACTCTTGTTTATAATTGCAAGAAAGCCTTGTTTATCAAAAGAATATACTCACATGTTCTACGATTCAATTAATGACGAGAGTGTGATCAATTTTCTAAACAGGTTTGAAAAGAATATTTCTAGTGATTCTGATGTGGATATTTTGTCAAAGACGGATGAAACTGGACTTTGCGCTTCTGCACGCCCCAAGAATTACCACAATCGGTCTTCACATTAAGTTGTGTTACTTCTTGTAAATAGTCTTTAGTGCATATTTTTGTATATTTTTTTTAATTACTTTTAAAGTTTATTGATGTTTTCGTCGAACACACTCCGCAATAATTGTTTATAAACATTTATCAGTAAATTAATATATATATATATATAGGGGGATGATAAAAAAATCAGTATTTTTTGTCCTTATTTTTTTCTTTTCAACTTTTTTCACTTTTACAACAAACTTTATTTATTAACACCGATCCAAATCTTGTCCAACGACTTTCATGCTCACATTAACTACAAATTCCTCTCTAGCTTTAAAATATCCATTTTGAAAAATCACGCTTGTAATTCTAAGATCAAGAGTCAGTTTTAATTGCTGAGTTAATATTATTTTGAGACTTCTGGTATAAACGCTATTGCAGGTTGTTGGTCGCTTAATTTCCGTCTTTCTCTTTTTACTCTTCTTCTAACTGCATAAGCATATGTTGTTATCTTCCCCTTTTTATGTCGTGATTTTTTATTAAAATTAACTTCAATTAACTAAAATTGACTAAAAATCACTTCAAAAGTTATATAATTCAATTATGCAGGATTTCTTATTTCTAAAATAGCCTTTGAAGCAAAGGTATTATGTTTCAAACACACATATATATGCTTCTATACCCTCTCCCTTAAGCTTTCTACATCCCCATATATATATATATATATTTAACAGAAAATTTAGATAAACCTGGTGTGGTGTGCTTTAACTTCATTTGACGAATAATTCTATCCTACCACGGAAATTGCCTGAAATAATGACACATATGTAATCTTTTGAACAAAGGCTAGTGAGAAATGTTATGCGTTTGTTAAAATTTATAATTTGCCTTATCATTACTTAGAATTAAATGAAAAAAAAAAACCCACACAAAATGCAATATTTTACGTAGTGGCTGGCAAAGCCAGGTAAGCAGAAGAACACATATCATACTCAAACAACTTTTTATTTTTTAACCTTCTTTAATTTTTTAGTCATTTATCAAATATTTTGAAACAAAATTAAGTATTTAAGGGGAGAAATCATTTTGATTCATTGGGATTTGAGGAGTTGGACTCTTGTAAATCTTCCAAATATATTTATCTTCTTTGTGTCAAAATATATAGCAATAATCATAGACTCAATCTTCACAAATGTTGTAATATAACCACCAATATATTGTTCGTTATCATGTCAGATACGTTTGTTGCAATGCATGCATGATTCATCTCCATCTTCAACATGAATGAGAAGCAATTAGCCTTTTGTCTGCTCCTCGGAAGGCAATTTGTCTGCAACTTCCTTTCCCTCAACGTTCTTCCTTACTGGTTCTTCTACTGTTACTATCTCTTAACTTATCTTTCTCTTTGTATTTTACTTTCTTCTGACGGGTTTTCTCTCTTAAAAGGATGGTCTTTTGGACTGAGTAATTTTTTTTTCAATTCTATGAAGGGATTAGGTCAAAGTGTTTGTAAAACCCCGTTTCTGTTGATTTTCTTCTTCTTTTTTTTTTTTGGGGGGGATGTCAGATATCCACTGGGAAGAATTTAACTGAAAATGCACTGCTTCTAGGTCTGGATGTACCAGTTTCAATGAAGATAAGTCAAGCGGAACTTTTTACCTCACCATGGATACTCCACAAGACTAGTCATACTAAACCTAAACGTGATATCAATTGAAACAGCACAAACTTAGAAACGCCATGAAATCGAAAGAACCTACCAGAATAACCTCATCAAATATTATGCCTCTCACCTTGAATATAAAGCAAAGCAGGAGTTACGTAGCTAGAGTAATGTGCCGCTAGTTTCAGAAAGACGGAGTCCAACTCCTCAAGACGGACTCCACACACATCAAACATAACAATGAATGTGGTTAAGGTATTCTTTGATGACCGTTTAATTTCACACCAGATCGTACCGCGTTAGAGTTTTATTGTGGTGTTATCTCAAAGATAGGGTTTTCCAGAGAAATCCTGCCAATATCGATGAATTAAAACAAATCGTAAATGAAGATATCTCGTCAAAAAGACCAAAATTTTGCAAAGTGTGTCAAAAAGCTTGATTCGACGTGTTCAAGTTTGTATTTAAAAAGGTGGCGAACATTTTCAACATTTGCTGTAAGGAATGATACTGTAAAAAAATTGAGTTATATTATGTTTCTAAGAAAAATTCATTACAGGATTAAGTAACATTGTGCGTCTCCATTTCTGTTTTACCTCACAAATAAAGTGTAGGAAATTGACTCTCAAACTTAAAAAAAGGTTCAAACAATTATACTTCATTGTTAAAATAGTTGTCATATACGGCAGATATAAGGGTAATAAGAAGGGAACTCTTTTAAATTGATCACTATATATACTTTTAAAGATTTTGAAAAAATGTAAATTTTGAATAATTGCTCGTACTTTAATTCTTTATGATCAAAATTAGAAATCAGTTTCAATATTTATAAATAAATACTAACTTTGATTAAGAATAGACAAAACTTATTTGTTATGATAAAAACATATTTTAAAATCTTTTAATTTATTTTTGGTGTTGAAAAGTGGTAGAGTTTAAAAAAGGAAATTTCAATATTGTATTATGAACTTCAGTTTTGTATTATGAATTAATGAAAACTTTTATTTGCCGTTAATAATTTATTGAATGTTAAAATTTGTATAAACAATAATTTAAGGAAAAAATTAATCATAAGTAATTTCTTCGAGTTACAAAATTATGCTTTTTTGCAAAATTTATTCTTGTTTAAATGAATAAAATCAGTTCTTCCTTCGTTAAAATAATGAACTGTAATTAGTAATATTTGCATTTTAATAATAAAACTGTTTTATTAAAATAACACTAAGCAAATCCAATATCACATATTTCATCTAGTTTATTGCAATAAAATCAACGTGGCTTTCATTAATGGGAATATGATTAACATTTTACACACCGATAAAATCTAACTTTATTCAGTTTAATTTATGTAAATTAATGAGTATAAATAATACTGAGAAGAACATCAGTTATGTCTTATATTTGCTTTGAAACAATTTTTTATTTAAAAAATAGACCAGTAGACGAATAAAAACATTATTCCAGAAATATTAATTACTTGTGATGTTTAAAGTTTATTATTTTCTGTTTGCATTCTTTTCTGTAGCTCAGGTTTTAGCTCAGTAAATCATTTTTATGACTAGAATATCAAAATCCTTCATTAAATAATATATCATTTTCGTTTGAATGCTTTAAAATCTAAGCTGTCAAAGATATCTAATAATCTGGTTTATTTACTCCAAAGTGAAGTCAAATGAGCTTTATATATTACTTAACTCACTATTTGCATAAAATGAAAAATAAAAACTTAAGTTTAGGTAATTTAATTCCCATTTAAAAGCTATTAAGATATTCGATATAAAAAACTAGAGCTTCAGGTCTTATTAAAGAAACAATTTACACTTCAATATTTCAGTTGATCTAGATTTACATGAAGAAACAATCTCTACAATGTAATGTAAATTGATTTGGTAATTCTAAAATTTCATTCTACTAAGATCAATTGAAGAATAATGAATGCAAGTTCGTTATTCTAACTTTTTATATCGTTATTAAATAAACAACGTTCTGTTACTAAAGATTAAAATAGTACCAGAGTTTTTGATGATCATCAATTATTTCAGATACTTCATTAGGGAACTATCTAGTATGCCTATTTGAAAAACATTAAAGTGCTATTTACATGTTTAATATTTCATACAATATTTATTTTTAGAAGAGGGGCAATAAACTAAATAGATTTTAAAAAGTTTATAGCATTCCATATAAAATAATACAATTTAATGTCGAATCTACAAACTTTAAATTATTTTAAATTATTTCTAAATGCTTATCTAATGAATGCGGAATTAATATTATGAGTACCAGATGAGATTATAAAAAGTCATATATGCACGTAAATATGTAATATGTATGCACATTAATAACATGTTATCGTTCACCTGTAAAAGGAGCTTTGTAAGGGGTGAGTGTGTTACAGGTTTACTTGCTCGGCACCCTAGTGAGAGAAGAATAGACTCCAGAGAAAAAGGGATTTCTGTAACCTTCACAAGTGACACACGTGATAAAAATAAATTGTAATGCTACCAATGTAATTAGATAAATCTATAAGCGATTAAACTTGTTACGTGCTATTGTTATACAACCAAGTCTGTTCTTTAAGGTAATTAAAATTTAAGTAGCTAAAAACTTTAAGTAAAAAGTAAGAGTGATTGAGTTATTAGTTGAAAAGTAGAATAAGAAAGTGAAATGAAAGTCTATAAATCGGAAGTGGAACTAAAACTATAAAAAAGAAGTTTTTATATAAACCTTGTAAAAAGGTATGTGGTTTAATAAAAAAGAACTATTTAAAATATTTATATATGTAATTAGTTGTTTCATGATTGTACTTATTAGATCATCACACCACAGTTTCATTGTTCATTCTCATTTGAAAGCCTATTAAATTTATGCTAATGCTGTATCGTGTTTTAAAATGTATCGAATCTAAAACTTAATTGCTTAATTTTATCATAGAATTGAATTTTAACAAATATTTTTCCAGAATTTATTCAAATTAGTTTTTCCGAAATATTTAATCAAATGTTTATCTCCTCAAAAGTGTCAAGCAATGTATTACAAATTATGCATTGACGAGTAATTTATTATTTAAGTACACATTTATACTCGAAAGAGTATAGCAAATTTGAAAATCTTTGTCGATTTACAAGTATAAGTGTTAAAAAGCTATTTAAATATAAAATACATAATCATTGAATTAACAATATATATATATAAGCTTTCATCTAAAAATAAGTTAAACATTTCCATCCTTTAAGCAAATGGAAGCTAATGACGCATTTTGTCACCAATCTCCTCTATCATCATATTAGGATGACAGCGCATCAATCATAACAAAAGCAGAAACATATTCTCTAAAATAATTAAAATCGATCAGTGCATCGATTTGATTGCTTAGCTCTCACTAATTTATATGGTTTTTCAAAAAAAATAATATTAGCAAGATGTTCCAGTAAAATACAAATTATATCGCATGAAAATTATTTTTCGTTATTTCACATAGTTTTCAACATTATAAAATGTTCAAAGAAAAAAATAAAGAATAGTATCTGAGTATATTTTTTTCTATATATTATGTAAACTTCTATATTACATAAAATTTCTTATGCATAGAACTTACTTTTTGAGTAAATTTTGAACAATGATTATAGTTTTGGAGTAATAAGATTTTAATAGTACTCTCTTCTATCACTCCTCATTACGTTATAATAAATTTTATATTATTGAAACTTCAACAAATGTATTTAATACTGTAGTCATAAATTTTAAAACTTTTACATATAGAGCTCTAACTCATTAATTCAAGAAACATTTCATCTCAATGGCTTTGAACAAATGTGAATTTTTTTTTCATGATAAAATAGTCAGTTATGTTTCATGAGTGTATTTAAATATTTTCATCTTCGTCAATCAAGAATTGGGGGGGGGACCTATCATATTCATATTAGTAAACATGAAATTGTGCTAGATTATTTTTGATTTTGCAGCTGCTTCCTTTTCTGATTTTGAGATTTTAAAACCATATCTTAGATTAACTGTAGAATTTATCTTTTTCAAATTTTGATCATTTTACGACCTTTATGAAAAATAAACGCCGAATACATAACTGAATATATGAATATTTAAAATAACTGATTATAATTAATTTTCAATATTTGTATAGTAACCATGTACAGGTATAAAAGAAATATATAAAAACCTTTTCATTAAATTTTTGTTCACTTTTAAAGAGTTTATTTTCAGTATTATCAAATGAAAATTGCATTGTCAAATGAAAATTGTACAATTATTAGATTTTAAAATTCAGAACCCTAAACATTTTGAATGAATAAATATTAAAACATTCATAAATACTGAAAAAATAATAGATGTTACTTAAACAAATCTAATCAACATGAATATTATGATATTTACAATTAATTTACAGTTAAATAAAGGTGAATACAGTGGAAAATATAATATTTCAGGAACACTAAACATTTAATTATATCGAAATTTATTCTTCCATTAATATCAACTGATATTAATGCCAATACCATTGATATTGCAACTAACAACATTGAAAAATAAAAGCATTCATAGCATTTAAATGGCGCGTTCAAAAGAATAACGCATTATTAAAAAAAGCAGCAGAAGTGGAACACGACAGCAACAAGAGCCCTTATAGTATCAATAAGATATTAGCACCCTAAAAAACATAGAATAAATGTTGATAGTGCCATGAAATCTTTTAAAATTATTTCTATTTGTTTTGAATCCGTATGTTTTATTTTGCTGTATTCCTGATAATGTATTTCTTAAATATATTCATATTGCTGTTTATACAGAGATAATAATGCATTTCTTCTTACTTGTACGAAATGCTAATCTAGTTACTGAGTAAATAGAATAGCATCATTCCTCTTAAATTTCTTTATTTGAAAATAAAAAAGAGAACATTCTTTTGAATGCCACTTTCATTTTAAGCAATGCTGAGACTTAGATTAAATATAATTATAAATGTAATTAAATATAAGTTTATAACACACCTTTCTGGCTTATCAGAATATTTACAATCAGAAAATTCAGCCTTATTAATTTATCCATCGAAACCTCATTTCCATTGTCGGAACTGAGGAGAAAGCTGACTTCTCCACATGCTAAGTGAGAGACGGTAGATTCCTCCTCTATTTTTCTGTTACCCTTCTCACATCTAATTCTACTTTCGTACATCAATATTTTTAATGTCTTAATTCTCATTAATTATGAATCTCGTAAATTAAATATAAATATGAATCAATTAAATTAAATTTAACTTGATCTTTGACATTCTGCTTGCTATGTTTTGGAAAATGAATTCAAAAAACTATTATTTAATTTGTATAAGCATAAATAATTATTCATGTATTTAAAAAAGAAGCAAGAGGAAAATTAAATTTTAAATGTTATATATATATATATATATATATATATATATATATATTCTGCATGATAATTTTACTTTTAGAAATTTATTTCTGGACAAATAATTATCTAAACCAATAATAATTATTCCATTAATCTCTAAAAACGACACTTAATACTTCCTGTAACCGAAAATGCTATTCGGACACATTTTACAGCTTTAAATTCAATACTTAAACTCTTTTACATGTTTGAATATCTTTCAAATTAAAAAAATATATATCATAATGATATAAAACAAACCCGAAGGATGCTATGTTTATTTTTAATTTTCAGATTGTTAGTTGCAAGAAGCTAATTTTTTGAGATTCGTATCAATTTATTGGTTTTATTGACGCCACACTAGAAGCAACAAGAGAGCTATTGGCAATTGATATTGTAATTTTGATCCTCAGTCAAACGACGAAGACGGAATCCCTGCTTGAACCTTCCAATCTCACTAATGGGAGGACTTAGAACCTCGAAAGATTTAGCGTGCCTTATCCCCACTTCATGGTGGGTCTTTAATGGCATCAAGGCTTGAGCCCACGACTTGACTAAAATTGTCTTCCGTGAGTCCATGATTATGACCTCTAAGCCACAGCGGCCACCTGTATGATGAAGCTACTCCTATACATAACTTTACAGCTTTTATTTACTGCAATTATTTCTTCAGAAAATATTTGGGCGCATAGTGCATATTAATTTATTACACAGTGGAGTGTTAGAATTTCATGGTCAGCCATGTTTCTTCTAAATTGAAACTTGTTTTATTTATTCTCTCCTTCATTTATTCCCATAGCTGCTTTATTTATTTTAGAAACAGCAATAGTAATGGAAATTATTTTTTAAAATTGATACCTCTGAATCTCAGCATATATTTATACAATACGAGCAAAGAATGTTTCTCACGTGTGGCAGCAGTCTGAGAAGCTCTTTGGGACCTAGTACGGACACACGACGTATATCGCTGAAACAGTGATATTAATATAATTGTTCGGACGACATTATCACTAATATAACGAAATCAATTGAAATTTAGATTGCGGAAACCAGCTTAATATCTTTGACTTGCTGCTCTGTTATATTCGAAGACAGTTTTTCAATTCTGTCTTGCACTGTTTTTATATATTATGGATAGCATTTTTTTTTAATTTTCTAGATTGCTGCATTATTACGAAAGTGGTAAAATAACTCTTCAGATACTTTTATAAAGCAGCGTTTGTTGTAGTCCCAGTTTGTACAGGGTTTCTCTTTTTGTCGCGATTTACAGAGGGACCACACTTTTTACAAGATTGACTGACAGTATTTGAACAATGTATCCAAATGTTTCATATGGAACTTGACTTATGATTTTGATGCTGAAGTTTTGTAACAACTCTTTCCCATGCGTCACCTGTCGTATATTTTCTCGCAAATGTACTACGTTTTGCTGAGAATTGTCTATACGAGTTTGATTTCTTATTATTTAGAA
Organism: Nephila pilipes; assembly: GCA_019974015.1. Classification (NCBI taxonomy): domain Eukaryota; kingdom Metazoa; phylum Arthropoda; class Arachnida; order Araneae; family Nephilidae; genus Nephila; species Nephila pilipes. The sequence goes on from BMAW01086448.1 coordinate 37,922, forward strand.
GCTTTTCAAGGTAAATGAGACAAGATGGAAAACCCTTCAAATTTTGAATGAACACAATCACTTTGTTCCCTTTTTTCATAAAATGACGACTGTCAACAATTAATTTTCTCTTATTCCAATAACCTCAAAAGTAAATGGAATAAATATGGTTTATATATAAACCAGACAGGATTTAATTGATTCAAACAAGCAAAACCTGAATCTTTTCAATGCGATACGAAGGGTATTAGGAATCCCAGATGATGGTATGGAATAATAAATTTAATCATTCATTGGTGCTTCTCTGAAAATATAACGTATTTTCAAAGTTTCAACACATTTATCGTTCCAAGCCTTAGAATGATTAATTTTAAAATGAGATCTCTTATTTTTTCTATAAAACGAAAGTGGTTCATTCATTCGATTTCCTTGAGAAAAACGGAAGCCATTCATTCCTTAACGATAATGTATTAGTGCGTTATCATTCGGCTAACAGAGATTAAATATTATTAAGATGTAACGGTGTCGATTAAACATAAAATAAAAGTCGATAGTTGATTATCGACCAGCCACCATTGATATATTTGTAATTACTATTAAATTTGCTAATCGATGAACTTCAATTAGTGATTGTTTATTTTTTATTCATTCTTAATTGCAATTTTACATACGTATCATTTAACAACTAAATTTCAAAATGTTTCATAAAAAGTTGTAACCATGTCTGTATTAGTTTAATTTTTTTTAGTCTCTTGCATTCAGTAGTCTAGATAATTAAAATTAGGTAAATACATATTTCTATCTCTGAGTGTAAGTGAAACTAATGAATTAAAATTCGAGATAAAAACCAACGTTTTTATATAATGACAAAGTATATTAATTATTATACATTAAATTCAAAACAAACACGTGATAAACACATAAAAAATTTAATTATAATTTCAATTTAATCAATCATTTATTGAATATTTTTTACTGAAAAATTTTACAATACATATAAGCCTTTCCTTCTTAGTTTCCAAATATTTTTCGATTACCAGATCTAACAGCGTGGAGGTGAGGTGAGGCTAATTTGAGTATGATTGGCTAAGTGTAGATAAATCTACATGTATTACACGTCATACTCTTCTAGACCCAAAAACGTGGACAAAACACAAACGAACTTTACTAAAAAATTACGAATGGAGCAAATAAAATTTATGCATCTAATAATTTTTACTAATTCATGATTTAGATTCATGCCAATCATTTAAATTCTACTTTCTTAGTACTTCTGAAATGCTGTTCATCAAATTCAAGAAAACATAATTTTTAACTTTGAAATTTACTGAAAAAGACACATTTGTAAACGTATTAAAAAAATTCGTAATATAAAATTAAAACAGGCATTTAAAAGTTTGTAAGTCATTCTATTAAAACTGGGAACCAGAATTCAGAAAAAAATATTGTGATATGACACGGCGCCAAATATTGAAATCTTTCTTTCTTGCGAATGATTACTGACTAAAAGTCAGCAACCCTTACTACCTCGGAGAAAGTAAAGGGGAGATAGTATGTTATCTCCCCTTTGTGAGTACAAAAGTTTTACGATACCTCATGCGGCATATGGGGGGGATTCCCGATGTTCCCCGTGGGGGAAAGAAATTTTTTTCCTCAAAGCGCCGAGTAGAAGGGATATTTTGACACATTAAAATTGTTGAAATATTAGTTAAAACTTGTCGCAAATGTCTAAATATTGCATTGTTAGGCAAGTAAGAACGAATCCCAAAGTTTCAAACTTCTAGCTTGATGGGAAGTTGGTTAAATTAACAATGTTGATTAATTAAAAAATTTGATGACACACACACACACTCACACACACCAAATGAAATTCAGAAAAACGTTTTAATAAAATTATTTTTATAAGTGCGATTTTTAGCAGGATCAAAACAACAAATTTTTATACAGAATGTTTCGGAACTCATATGTACAAATTTAAGAGGGTTTATAGAAAACATTTTAAAAAGCAAATTTCACCATACAATGCATAGGCAGAGAGTATGAACAATGAACCACTAAACGACGCTGTATTAGAAAGCTTAAAGCGAGAGTTTTTTACACATCGTCATTTCCATCATGAATTTTATAAATTATGGTGAGATACAGTAATCAGGAAAAGAAGGATATGCATTTTATGTATGGTCTTGCAAATAGGAATGCTCTGGAAGCCGAAAGACAGTATTGACTGCGTTTCCCGAGAAGATATGTGCCAAACCGAAAAACTTTCGAGCGATTGCATCTGTGCTTGTGTGAAACAGCATCCTTTGTCACCGACATGCATGACACAGGGCATGTCAGGAGTGTGCGGGCACGGTGGGTTGAAAAAAAATTCTTTCAAAAATAGAAGATTGTCCGTATATTAGCACGTAAGAAGTTTCGCGTACCGCAAATGCGTCCCACTTGATTGTTAGGCGAGTATTACGGAAAGAAAGATTGCACCCTTTTCATATATAGAAAGCGCAAGCCTTGATACTTTCAGATTCCCTGTGAAAAATCTCGTCTACGACCTGGTTGTCAGAATTTCTGATGCTGCCGGCGCCTCTAGAGAAACGCCAGATATGTTTGAAAAAGTGAGCAGCTCGTTACACTGCAGGTCTAGCACCTGTATTATCACAGCCATTGCTTTTTTTTTAGCAGTTACTGTAAATTTGCATCACATGCTGTCAATAAAATTATTTAGTACCTCTTCTATCAATTTTATGTTTCATTCATTCATTGATAGTAACGATTTTAGCGGCTCATCGCTTGCTCTCCGCTTTCGCATCACCCCTTAAATTCTGTCCATATGTTTTGAAACACCCTGAATATTCTTAGAATAATTGTTTGTTACTTGTGCTAACAGAGTAAAAAATATATACACTTCAGTTTATTAAGGATATTTATATTTTTCCAAATAGCTTTATCATTGAAAGCGCTTATTACAGTCAAATTACCTGTTTAGTAAAATATGGTAAAAAATCAATTAACTTTCAGGAATAGACACTCTAATTGCTTTGTTGAGAATAGATTATTATGTACATATTTATGTATTTTCATTTTACGGCAACTATAGTTACATTTCTCTTCATATAGATTTATTTTATTAATTTATTGTCTACTTTAATATCTTATTATTTGCTTCTATATTAATCTTTATTTAATAATTTGACTTTTTATCACATAATCATTTGATTTCATTCATATTACTGTCTAAATTTGACACTATTTAGTGCTTCAGAAGTTTGTATGTTTCGATTGAGATGACAAGATGGCTATGTGGTAAACAATACAGTGAGAGTCGTAAAACTGTATCATTAGTGGGATAAAACTAATATTTAAGAGTCTATAAAGTCTTCATTATGACTATTTTGTATAGGATAAATTATGACTATTTAGTGTAGGATAAATTATATCTATTTGTATTAAACTTTTATTAGATATCTAAGTTGCTTCAAATCTATATCATACATTGTAAGCACTAAAATATACATTTTATTAAATCATATACTTATAAGGTATTATAGAAACCGTTAAATAACAGAAAATCGTAAAAGGATTTCAATTTAAATATCTGTCTTATAGTTGTGAATTATTCTTTCCACTGAAAAATTAAAATTAGGAAGCTTAAATTCACAAAGGCATTACGATTCAGTTGCTTTACTTTTATTTAAAAAAGCAATATATAAATTATTTTTTTAAAAATATATATAAAAAGATTTTGTATTCGTTGTTCTCAAAACATTTCTTTGAATCTGTGGCGAAAACCATCTTGCATGATTTCTGATTTCTAATAACATGTTTTGCATTTATACTAACGATATTTTCAAAATAATAAAATACTGTCTAAACTGACTTACTATGATGAAACAGCAATATGAGGTATTATTACAAGTTTTAGATAGAAATATAATTAAACTTAAAGAAAAATTAGACATAATTCTAGAATTTATTTTTGAATTATTAAAAGAAGTAATTTTTTTCTTCGTTTTTTCCCAGTTTATACTGTTATCCAAAAAATATCTAAGCTTATATATTTTTCATTATTCTGTTAATATATAAAACAAAAACTTTTCAATTGAAACTCCATGCCATAAAATGTTCTAAAATGTAAATGAATTAATTTTTCTAATTATTTTCCCCATTCTATGGGAAATAATTTTCTATTTTCCCAGTGTAATTTTGAATTTTCTATAATTACACTACATAAAGTATTAGATTGTAAACAATATTGTCATGGTAAATATATCTTCTAATATAATTGTTTATATAGTGCTCAGAAATATCAATTTGAAGAAGAGTATTTTCTTAATTATCTGTTATCTATTCATAAATTTTGGGGGCAGGTTTGAATCAATCAATAACGTAATTAAAGTGAAAACCACACATTTGTCAATTTTTCAGCAAAAGATTGAATTCCAGCAACCTTTTCATCATTAAACTAAAATTGTTGATCGTACCTAATATTTTCACTATTCAACTTTATACATCAAATACAGGACCTTTTTAAATTGGATGAATTTAAATTGTATTGAACCTTTGAAAACAGTTTTTTAGCTTACGTATATTTTTCAATATGTTTAGCGTAAGTAAAAATTTGAATAACAACGTGCACATGATACATATGATCTTGGTGTTACATATAATATGAAAATGCATGTATTGAATTAGATTAATTGCGTATTACAATAACCGTGTCAAATACATTTTTATTTTTTACTTTTAAGAATGAATATTAAAATATGTAATATCTATAATGCAGCAGATATCATAATTTATGTAATTAATTATTATAATTCAGAAACAAAAACATTTTCAAAATGCATATATATTTTCATTGGAGGCAAACAAATTTCACTTTTTCTTGTTGCATCATGAGATATAACACATGGAACAACTTTTCAACGCTGTTTTTCACTTCAATGAAATATAAATAAATAAAATAAAATCTTTCTTTATGAATGAGCATTTATTGTTGGATATAAACAATGTAATACAAAAGACATACAAAATAAGTTTTAAACATATTATGCGAAATCTGTTTCATATTTAAGTTTTTAACGAAGCAATGTTTTTCATACGTCACTGCACTGGAAAAAAAATAAGAAAATTCGATATCAGAGATTTTATTCTCTATTTAATTCTTCTGCTCGTGTAAACAACGTAAGAGATCAAGCGGAAAAATTCAATTTTAAAATTCTGAAAAGAAATTATCTCACGCTTGAATGATAAGTTCCAAGCTCGAAACACAGAAAGTCATTTTTTATCAGATCAAAGGTCTGGTGATCTATTCCACCTGTTGCAAGCGATGCTGTAAGATTTTGAACAACAGAAATTCTACCTTAATAAAAAAGCATAGAACCTTTGCTGGCATTTTATGTTGGAATATTTTTTCTTGTAATTTAACAATGTATTTTTGAGGCTGACTGCTTTGAAAATGGGAAGCAAGCTTTAGATTATTTTTTTGGTAAAATTTTATCCCTGTATTAATATATTTTGATTTCGCTAGTTTACAGAAATAAATGTATTTTTTTCTGCAATACATTATATGACCTTTTTGTAATAATCAAACTTTTTTTTATAAAAATTGTGATTGATAGTTCTTTTATTATGTATTGCATGAAAATCATCTTCACATATTACATGTAATAATAAAAAGTTGTGTATTGATATGTAAGATATATGCTATTACTATTTGAACTTATAGCAATATGAACATCTATCTGAATAAAAAAAATATTATGATACTTAATTTTGCCTTTTTATTTTACATTTAACAGAGACTTTAAATTGAAAAGACCAATTTCTACTAAGTATAAATAACTACGAGTAGTTCTGCAGGAAAAAGATATGTTCCTTAGCAGAAATTGTCTTTTTGTCAAATACAAATTCATCATTAGATTCGCATTCAATTTGTTGATTATAAAAATATTTTCATGTTAAAATTTATTTCAAAATTTCTTTCAATTTAGTTTATAAGGAAGAGTTTTTAAATGTAAGTGCGTTCATAAAATATTTTCATACAGAGATGAAAAATATTCGAATTCCTGAAGATTATAGCTATTGATGGTAATTTATAAAACAATAAAAATTACAAAATCTAGTTTAATTCTACACATTGAGTTAATATTTTAATACATTTGACAAAACAATCAATGGTGTATTTGTAAATTAATTTTCAATTTAAAGAATCAACTCAAGTCTAGAGATGTATTTTTGATTAACTTGGGATTCAAAAAGCAAATGTGTGTTTCGTATCATGCAAAATCGCAGGTATTATAATTGTATTTAATACAATTATAAATAACCATATTTATAGTTACAAAATAAATAGCATTATTGGAAACCAAGAAAAACGCCTAAGATATAAAAATAACACGTCTACAATTCAGACATTTTTGATAAAAAAGCGCAGAAGTTTTTTTACAGAATTTATATCTTCTGTATTTAAACAAGCATTGAGATATTTCTTTAGTTATTTAAGGGCTAAAATGAAACGATATTTTTCAAATGTCTTCTATGAATAATATTTCAAATATAATAGTCATTTTTATGTATCAGCTATCATGATTCATTTACTTTCTTCATTGCAAAAATACACTCATGAACAAAAAAAAATTAGCGCACCAAGAAGGAATCGTCAAAATGAAATGAAATTTTTCATACGGAATGAATACTTTCATATAAGTAAATGATTAGAAAATTAAAGAAATAGATCATTTATTTCATAGAAAAAGCAAAAGAACGGAGGATTTAATACCCATTTGAACCCCCTGTAGCTCGAATGCACGATGCGATATTATCAGGCATTGAGGCATACAAGTTCTTCTGTTGAGACATTTCGTTCCATATTTGCTGAAACCTTGCCTCTAGTTCGTTCAAACTCGTGGGATGCTCAACTCGCCGTCCCAAATGATCACAGATATGCTCGATTGGAGACAAGTCTGGGGATCGTGCAGGCTAAGGAAGGGTAGTAGCAGTGCGGAGATAGTCTTGTGACACCCTTGCCGTGTGAGGCCGAGCATTGTCTTGTTGAAAAATGGCTCCTGGGAGCCGTTGCATGAGTGGCAACACATGTGGTTGCAGGATGTCATGGACATACCGCTGGGCTGTCATGGTGCCACGGATCAATACTAGGGGTGACCGTGTATTGTAGGCAATGGCACCCCATACCATCACACCAGCTGTTGGAGCGGTGTGTCGCTGTAAAGCGAAGCCAAGATTGAGGCGTTCACCACGGGGTCTCCACACACGAACACGATTGTTATCACTGGAGATTGAATCTGGATTCGTCGCTAAAGACAATCTGGTTCCATTCCGCTGCAGTCTAGTTTCCTCGTGCGCGGCACCACTCTAAACGGAGGCGTCGATGGGTGGGCGTCAAGGGTAGCACACGTAATGGGCGCCGTGATCCCAAATGGCCTTCAGCCAGACGCCTTCGTATGGTTCGAGAATATACAGGGGCCCCTAGTGAAAGTGCTACCTGTGCCTGGATGGCTGCCGATGAAGTAGTTGGTTGTACACACACGTGCATTTCTTACGATATGGCGGTCTTCTCGACGACTGGTCTGTCGATTGTGTGCTGAGCCTGATCTTCATGTAAATGACAACTATCGGATCCACTGGTCCTAACACATCCTCACAACACAATCAGACCGGCCTAATTGATGAGCTACTAGCCTAGCTGACCACCCAGCTTCTATCATGCCGATGATTCTCCCCCTCTCAAACTGCAACAGCTGCTCATATTGTCGAAAACGGCGTAATGGCATGTCTACCTCAGCTCTTTCTTTTCGGCACATTCAAACAAGCTTTGGTTATCTGTTTTATACTCCACGGAGAACGACGTTAAACGCCCTCTACTGGCTATATGTAATGCACAAGCACAATCATGCTGCATTTTTAATCATTTGCATATCTCTCCGACATGTACCTTCATGCCAAGTTTCGTTATGATCCCGCAATTATTTCTTGGTGCGCTAATTTTTTTGTCCATCAGTGTACTTCATAAAAATAGAAATTACCTTTATCTATCAAAAAGAAATGTTATAGTGATAGATTCATGCAAAGTAAAGTTATGAAAATAGAAAAGAACGAATGCTTTTTTGTTAATATGTGGTACATATAAAATAAATACTTTTAAGTAATGATAGAAACTTTAATCAATCAAAAGAATCAAAAAGTCAAACGTTTAATTTAATTGCGTTTATATTTAAGAATAATAAAAATTTAATATGGATATTAAAAATGTAGAACAGAACCTTTCACACGTCCAAACCTAAAGATTAATATTATCTACATCTTCGCAATTTACAAACGGAAAATAGGAGCTTATTCAGTAATAAAAAGTGTAAGATAGGTATGAATAAATAGCCGTTCTCATTTGATCACTTAAAAATAAACAATGATTCTGTAATGATCTTTTTTTTTTTCAAAGTAAGAACAAGTCCAATTTTGGTATTCAAACCATTCTATCTTTCTCACACTCTACACATACTTATTACTCCACCCTGCTGCATTACTTACTACACTTCAGTTTATATATATTGCAAAATTGATTTACATAATTTACAAGTTGAATTTCTCAAATTAAACAAAGTCATAAAAATGCCTATAAAGTCAGTTGCAGGGAAAAAAGTATTAAAACTGCATTACAAATCAATTAATTCTTTGTTAAAAAGACCTTCACTAATTAGAGAAAATATTTAAGAATCCATGAAATCCATAAAAAGCAAAAAAAAAGTACAGGTTGTTAAAAGAAGAAAAATAAAATTTTAGGAGACTGCACAAGAATTCCGAATAATTGTTCATTAATAGGGGTAAAATAAGATAACGTAACGTCAAATAACAAAATAAAGAAAATTGTTTTTGTCTGTTTAACGAGATTAAAGAATTAATCGTCTTTCTAACAAGGAACGTTTGGTAGGCATTCTCGTTTGGTTCGTCTTTCAATGGACGATAATTTTTAAATTGTTTCATTACATTAATTATTCTAAAAATAGTGCTATTCAGGAATTATCTCAGGAATTCTAAAATGTAATTTTATAGATACCTTATTTTAAAAAAATCTAGACAATTTTAACATTTATCAGACAACAATCAGTTGTTGAATTGAAATGAATATGCTAATTTTAGCTGTTCATTTGCATTTAATTGTTTTAATGATTTAAGTATGGCTGTAATTTGCTTAATGTTCCTTTCTATTTCGTGTTTACGAATATTGAAAAGCGAGTTTTTAGAATTAATGTGAAGTCGTAAAAATAAATTATTTTATGCTGTTTTTACTTAGTCTGTAGATAAAACTGATTAATGTTTAGTGGTAACAAAGTAATTTGTTGAAACGATAGCTATTTCTATTAAGTTTATATATTGCGAGGATCTTTGATTTTTAAATTTCTATTTCCACAGAAAACGATTTGTCATGAAATCCGAAGAAATCCTTGAAAATTATTAAATACATTCGGTGCGTGACATCATTTTTTCATCGTTTCACTGTCAATTGTCCATGTGAATGTTTGGAAAAACTTAGTAAGACCTAAAATTGCTTCAAAATATTTATATTTATATCATTGATTTTTATTTATTGGAAAGTATTTTATTTTCTCAACATAAAAAAAAATTATTTTTAAACATAGGAAAAAACTTTTATCATGAATTTCATTCATTTTTCTTAAACTTTTTAATACATTCTTTGATATTTTGATATTAAGCTTATTATTAATTAGTTATTTTTTTCAACACAAGAAAAAATGAAATAAGTTAAATTTTAAGAGTAACTTAATGAATAAGATTATCTATTAATCATAATCAATATTTCCAAATATTTCTAATTAAACGCTATTAGTTTAAATTAGTTTTAATCTTACTCAAAACATTGATGTTTTATAATTTTCTATTCTCAATTTTCTTAGGTATTTTAAAGAATATATCTAAGTTATTTTCTTTCAGATTCATTCAAATAAATTTTGAAGTGTCCTTAGTATATTATCTTCGAAATATTTAAAGTACATAGTTTTTTTCAAAAGAGAATGTAATATTTCAAAAAAGTGTTGCAACCTAATGTATTGTCGTATATAGTGATATTTTCTTCTTGTTGATGTTTTCGTAAATTTTATTAATCTATGAATTCTAAATTGCTTAAATAAGAAAAAAGGAAAACAAAGCAGATTTGGAAGGTTTGTCTGTTTTCTTTTAAATTTTCAAGGCATAATATTTATAAAATGAATATTTGATACATTTAAGAATGTACATAAAAATTTTATCTGATAAATAAATAACAAATTATCTGCTAAATAAAGAACAAATTTTCTGATAAATAAAAAAACAAATTATCTGATAAATAAAGAACAAATTATTTGATAAATAAGCAGTCAAATGAAAACATAAGCATTAAATGGCTTAAAAGATGACTTTTCGAATTCATTCCCAAATAAAGTTTATAGGAAGTAATATAAAAGAAAAGTTACTTTAACCAAAAGAGGACAAAATAAATATTTATTTAAATTTTATTTCTTAACCTAACAGTGCATAAAATCTCTAACAGAACTTCAACACACTCTGAAGTGATCAAAAATGCTTATAACTATTGAACAAAATAAGAAACAAATTATGATATAACAATACCTGGATAAAGGTGGTAAAATTTCATTTAAAAATAATGACACCTTCAAATCCATGGATCTTTTCAATAATTAAAGTATCATTTTCTTATTTATTTAAATTATTTGAACTCATTACAAAAGCCTAAGTTAACAATATGTAAAAGTTACATTTGATATAAATTAGCTTTAAACAAAAGATTGAATCTCTCATCTCTCTCATGTAACATACATAAAAAATTACCTTTTAGTTTAAATAGCATTTAATAATTAATTTTGTGTCCTAAATCTAATTTTTTAACTTTACTAACATACGAAACAGTATGTCTCTCGTGTGTTCCTCTTCATGAAATTGCATCCAAATGTTTTTTAATCTTTAGATAATTTTTAATTAAATAATATGCTTGTATTTTTATTTTAAGTTATATCTTCAGCTATAGATACTATTCTTTAACAAAATAATCTGAGATTCATCTCACAGTTTTTCCCACAACGTTTGATGAATTTCTTTGAATCTTCAAGCGTAGAATCTGATAATGCATTAATGAATTCCAAGTTTGAGTGTAATTTTCATTAAATGTTAAATGTGTATTATGTTGCTTTTTAATCTTTTTCACGTCTTATAAGATTTAAATATTTATAATATAATTGCATACATAGAATAAGTAGAAAATAGTGTTTAATTTCATAAGCATATATGTCTTATCAAGATATGTAAATATAAATCTATAATTGTTACAATTTCTTAAATATTATCAAAATTAATAACGATGTCATGTGTACGAGCATCATTTCTTATTTTTATTACCTCAGATGAAAAATTAATAATTTTTTTGTTTCTTGTTAATAAAATCAGTTTGAAAATACCCTGATGAATTTTATTTCTTTTTTTGTAACACCTTAATTTTAAGAGTTGGTAATAATTTTAATAACAATAATTTTTCAATAATGAAATTAATCTGCGATTAAGTTTTTTCTCGTAAAATGTATTTAAAATTAAACCAAATATATATTAGTAATAAATAAGAAAAATTGATCATTTCAAATTGATTTTAAAATGCAGTACTTATTTTCGTAAATGTCAATGAAGATTGAAAAATTGTTAACAAACACAATAAAATGAAAGTTGAGAGGAGAAGGGAATTTCACGAAACATTTCATCCGAATCGTAGGGAACTAAGTAGTTTCTAATTTCCGGAAAACAAATATCAAATTCTTCTGGAAATCACTCTTTTATTAACCTTTAAAATTTAAATTCTTTACTTCCATATTTAAATAACTTGAATATCTACTACTTTTTTTAATGTCCTTCTAATTTTCCTAACTACTTTCACGCTAGTAAAAGCAGAGTTTTAAAAATGATTTTGCAAGCAAATCCAGATAGGGTACAATTCTAAAACTTTGCATTGAAAAAAACTGAAAGTTTTTAAAAAAATATCAAATGTAACAAAAGTGTTTAAAAATAGTTCTTTTACTTAAATGTTTTTTGTTTCTAATGTACACTATTTTTACTATTTGAAAATTTGGATTATATTCCAAATTTTCAAATATGTTGTAACTTCTTAGACAAGATCAAATCTTTATTCGAAATATATTTATACTGAATACTGAAAATGACACATAGTCATGTAAAAATTTAATAATATGTTAAAGAACTTAAAATTTGCAGTCAGACTAAAATAACTTATCATAACATTAAGACTATGTCATATTGAGAGCAAGTATAATGATATTAAATAAAATATGAATAATATTCAAATTAAATATTTTATAGAATAGAATATATGATGCAGAAGAAAAAGTTTAACCATTATCATAAAAGATAATATGAAAACGCTGTACTGGAAAATAGAATGATGTCTAGAGTTTTATAAGTTTATTTTTTGATATTCACGCAACACTATTATACATCTATGCATGCTGGAAGTTTTTAAAACAAATTTTAAAAAAAAATCTTAGATTCGTTTTAAATAAAATATCAATTTATTTACATGGGCATTCACCAAGGAATGAGAAAGAGAGTTTGATAATTTAGATTACTCCAAGGTTTCTTAATTTAAATTTCAAGACTCAATAGGTATGTAGTCTATACCAGTAGAGACTAAATTATGGTATCTACTTGAAGAATTTCTAGTGACAAAGAATAATATAGAGACTTATTACTTTAACAGTGCATGACTTCAATACGAATTACAACACCAACGCCGAATAATGTTACTTACGAAATTTAGTTATCTCTTTTTAGAAACGCAGAATTTTATTTATATAAAAATAAAAGTTGTTATCTATCAAATAATGCAAAAAAAATTACAAAAAAAGTTACAGTTAAGGAAATTAGATCGGAACGAGCACACACAATCCTTTATAAGGTAACATTTACATTTATTAAAAATATGTGAATTACATTTATTTAATGTATACATTTTATTCCGTTACAGTTATATGTAACATTAGTTGCAAAATATTTCTAATACATTCTCGATACAAGAATATATATTTCAAAAACTTTGAGCGTAATTTTAGTTTTGCATCAAATTAAAAAGCAGTCAATTTCCTCGAATGTCTTGGTAGCTTACTATAGCAGTTTAACAAAACAATTCTAATTCTAAAATTACGCAGAAATAGTTTTTGTGCATGTAAACAGAAAAATTTTTATGATGGCAAATTCCCCCTCCCACACACACAAATTATTTTTCTTCAATATTTTTCCATTCCTAACATTTTTATAAAATATTTACAAACGATTTTCATGTTATTTCATTTGCTGTATAGATCTTCAGATTTATTTTAAAGTAAGCAATATGAATTAAAATGTAGTAAATGATGCTGATATTTTTTACATTGAAGTCTGTTCCATTTATCCTGAATATATCACAATGTTTTGTCATGATTAGATTTTCCAAATGAATTTTATTAACAAATTTTTATAATATACTCAAAATATTAATAACGATTTGAAAATAAACAAATATAATGATCACACGGTTTTAAAACATTTTAAAAATATTTCTTGAAAAGAAGTTATAATATACTGTAAGGAAATTTTTAATCAAACATCGCTTAGGATGGCTTAATCGATTGAGAAATTAACGAAAAATAATGATAAGTGTGTTGAAGAAACTACGAACATTTTTGCTAATCGCTTCATACATTAATAATGATGCTAAACTCGCTATGGATGCCGCAGCTGTTACTCAATTTCTATTCTCTACTTAGATTTGGGTTAAAGTTTTAATTCTTTCATATCTCAAGCAGAAAATACATGTGTTTTTGTATTCAGCTGGCAGGAAAAGAAAGCTTATTCTTATGAAACTCAAATTTAGATATTCTCTTTTTTATTATTTTTTTAATTTCGTATTCTTTTTTTCAAAATTATATTGTATCTGAAGGATGGAAGCTTCTTTTTCTCATTATAATTGCTTAACTAATCCACGCATCACTTTAATATTGATAACAAAGAACACAACACATTTTTATGTTGTTTCCTTTCTTATACTTTTAATCACAATGACAGAATGTTTTTTTTATTGTTTTCACATACATAGTTGATGCATTAATTGCAAGTAATTGTTTTCATAACCTGACTTTAGTTTATTTTAATGAGGGGTGATGTTTCTAATCGTAATACATACGCTGTTTACCTCTTTTTAGAGCGCAGCACATCCTTTTACGCCTTACCTTCATTATACTACGTCGAAATCCTAGATACGAAGCATGATCATAATTATAAAACAGAAATTTTCAGGAATAAATTTTTTTTTAAACTGTTATTTTTAAATTGTACATTTTTATAAATTATTTCTAGTTTTATGAACAACATTCCTTTTTCATATTTGGCAAGGTATAGTGGTATGCAGATGAATTATATCACATAAAATGTATTTGGTACTTAATCAGTAGTCATATTTAATAAATCTCCAAATAAAAATATACCTGATATGAATGAATCATTTAAAGCCTATTGCAATATTCAAAATACTCAGTGTTGATAAAACAGCATATGTTTAATCGGGAATATGTTTCCCATATGTCAGATTCACTAAATATCACATCATATAAAACCAACTATTCATATCAATCATAAATTCAATACATGAATATTAAAAGAATTCCTTAATTCAAGAAATCATTAAGAAAATAAAATGAAATTAGTACAATTCCTATGAAATTTTTTAGAATTAATTAAACAAACTGAAAACTAGTAAACAACAACAAATAAAAATAAAAAACACCAGTTCCACGCAAAATTTTGCAAAGAACAGATTTAGATACTCAATGTGCGTTTTTTATAATTATTTTTAAATTACTCAATTAAATTTAAAAATTAAAATAAAGGATAAAATATCGAAAAATGTACAACATTAGACTTTTCCATTATTAAAATTAAAGGAAACGATACATTACTAAACTGAATATATATTTAAGCTAAATGTACGATAAAATATTAAATTGAATATTTTATCAGGTACATATAATTAAAATTGAAGCAAACAATAAAAAATTAAAAGTGATCTATTATTCCAAAAGTGATCCAACCAAACAATAGCCCCATGAGTGACTAAAAATTCTATTAAATAATATATATATATATATATATATATATATATATATATATATATATATATATATATATATATATATATATA
>BMAW01086448.1:53169-63235 GCA_019974015.1 Nephila pilipes
ATATATATATATATATATATATATATATATATATATATATATATATAAGATCTATCTAATAGTTTAAAACCCTGAAAATAGCATTATGAATATTCTTAAAAATAATTGAACTCTTAAAATACCTTTATATAACTATAAACTTGTGTTAACAAGTTAAGCATATTGGTAATAATTGGAATAGTGATAAGTGTCTGATTCGGAAAGGCAAGAAACTGGATTTGTGAGTGCAAAAGTAATAAAACAACGCAAAATAACTTTTATAATCATTTTTGTAATCTAAATAAACAATTTGAAAGAAAACTCGATATAAAAGGAGTTCACACTTTAGAAAAAAAATCAATGAAATGAAAAGGTGATGCTGCAGTTTTAATGTGTCTTAATGCAGCTTGAAATGTAACTGCCAATCCAACTGTATTAGGATATCCCACATTTACTATGATACAGTGGGGAAGCTGAGGACTCAAAGAATTCCAAACAAAACAAGGGCATGTTTTTAGATATGCAATGTAACTTGGTGAATACGGAAGAGCTAAATGTGGTCTCCCTAGCTTATTCCCCAAATTCTCGATAAAATTCGGTTTAAATTAGTGGGCAGACCGCATAATGGGCTGGATATTTTTCGTTTAAAAGAAAGTCACCGTCACGAGACATATTATCATGCATAAATATGTATTCAGTACCTAAAGCTTGGTGAACTTAAAACTCAAAAACTTCCTAACTGTATCTTTTTCAGAACAGACATAATATCAAAGATGTAGAAATCTTTTCGGTCGTCCAGCAAAATGTCTACCTAAATCATAGCTCCCCATGACAGAAAATGATATATTTCTATGGTATTTTTAGGTGAATATGAGCTCCACGTTCCCGCTATGTAGTTAGCCGATAAGAATCAGTCTTGAGACAAAAACTAGATTCTTCAATGAATACCTCATTAACCTACTGTCCCAAACTCCAGTTTAAATGAGTGTGTTTATGCTTGCTTTGGTGGGGGAGGGATGTAAACAGCTAGTCTGGAATAAATACCAACACGATTTATTCTAATATAAACAGTTTGTAAGGATACTCGTAGTCATGTAATAGATCTCAATGCTGAACCAAGTTCTCAGAAACATTGTCTCTCTGTCGTAGCACAGTTATTACCAGATGTTGATCTCAGAGAATGGTAGCGACTTTTAACTGGTTTGTGGGGCCTCTTGGCACCCAGGTAGGGGACATCGGTTAACATTTCCCACAAGTGGTCTGTAATGAGGCGTGATATTTCTTACTGTAACGGAAATGCTGTTCAAAGTTCAAAAATCTTTTTTAGAACGATTATACTCTTTTCTTATGAATCATTTTCAATATATTACATCAAAATCCGAAATAACAAGTCTATTTCCAGTTGCAACAGGAAAAGAATTTAAGGAAAAAGAACTATTTTTAAACAGAAAAATACACTTTCTGAAACTTTTCTCTAGTTTTATGAAATAGGCTTCATAATTTTGTATTCCTAATTTCATACCGGCTTCTTATACTCATAATATTATAGGACATTCAGAATTTGATTTGTCATCATCCGGATTCAAGCATTTCATTAAGACACAAGTGCAGTTAAAAACTAACTAACTTCTACAAAATGTTAATGAATAAATGTGGATGTCCGTTAACTTTTAGAAATGTACAAAAAATCTATTCTTTACAAAGTTTAGGGAAGAACATTTTTGTTTTTTAATTTTAAATATATCCACAGAGTAGAGACATATATTTTTAATGTAATTTCTCTGGCCTATTTTAATAGTCTTAGGTCTACAGAATTTAGTAGGTTTATATAATTCAAATTTCGTACATTTTTAAAGAATTACTTGGTACAGGTATTAATGTATCAGTCTCTAAACGGGATATCATTTTAGGTGGATAACTTTCAGTGCACTGGATCAATTTTGAATTTTTTTATTGTCTGCTTGAATTTTGATTACATTTAGCCAAAACATTTTCATTTAAAAATTTATCATTTACTTTAATTTTAATTTCAGGTAGTCGATATAATATCAAATTTAATAATTTATCGTTTGCTTCAATTATTTACATTTAACTTAAATAGATTCAATTTAATAATTTATTGTTTCCTTTAATTTTAATATCGGAAAAGTTTCCTTTTGTCCATTTCTCGGTATTTCATCGTTTACTTTAATTCTTATATTTAATTGAGTAATTTAATAATAATTATAAAAGAAAGCGCACTTTAGGTGGTTAATTCTGTTTTTTTTTTTTTGCAAAACTTTGCGTAAAACACTTTTTAAAATTATTTTGTTTTTGTAATTATGCTGCATTAAATCGTTATTCGTATAATGACAATTAATAAATCGGTAGTTTTGATGGTTATTAGTAATTTGGTGCTCCTCCATATTGGATTCAGATCTGAATAACAAATTTGTTATAAAAGTAAGAACTGTAATTTTTTTAATTTAAAACTAATTTTATTATGTAAGTATATTGTATGTAAGTATATTGATAATTCTTAAGTTTGGTTTTTTTTTACTTAGTTCGAAATGTAATAGTTTCTTGGTATAAATTTTCTTTTGTTGAATTTCTCTTCGCTTATGGCTTTATGATTATTTCTTATCTATAGATTTAATGATAATGTAATTACTGAATTTGTGATGGTTGCATTCATAAAACTAGTTTCAACACTCATTTATCATTCCAATGCTTGGGGCATTATTTAAATTATATTAACTCAATTTTATTTTTCTATTTTTTTTCCTCTTGATTTTCTCTGTGCTGCTTAAGGTACTTTTGTATTTGAATTCGTTGCAATTTGTAATTAATGATCTATATTTATATTGAATTAATATTGTTATTTATATATATAATAATACTTTAGTGAATTTGCGGTCTTCTTTTCATTGTAGAATTTTTATGTTTTTTCAAATTTAGGTAGTATTTTCAAATTAACTTTTAGGTTTATTTGATAGTTTACTGATTTTTTATTTAATTCTGTAGAATCTTAGTTTCTTAATGTAAAACATTTTTAAATAAGCTTTCAGTTGTTATGAAATTTGCAATTTAGTATGATATATATGCATATAAATATAATAATGTACGTAAACACACACACACATATATATATATATGTGTGTGTGTATGTGTAATATTTCATTTCATGTTAAGGATTGTGGTAATTATTAACATTTTAAAAAGAAATGCATTGATTTCCATCAAATTATAATTTATTGAATAGTATTTAACAAAACCCATATTGAAGCATTTAATACCATTTCAAAAAAAGTATTATTTTTTTCTCCAGTTGTTAATAATTTGCCCCACCCCATTTATAGTTAACATATTTATCTCCTACACTACTGTTACTCTCTCAAGTGTTTTTTTTTCTTTCTGAAACCACGAATAAACATGGATTCGTTCTTAACCATAAGAAACTGACCAGAAACTTTGCTTAAATTTCAACTGAAAGAAATTTATAACGCATTTAAAAGCTATCAAAATTTTACTGCATAAGAAGCTACGAATTTATCACTATCCGATTTATTATTTAACATTATTTTTGTTACCAAAAAGCTTTTCCTAATCACAAAAAGTAATGAATTAATTCTTAAATACTAAGTACATCGTAAAACGCTCAAAATTTTACCTGTCACATGATAAATCATTGTAAACATAACAATTCTTGCAATATCTACCTTACTGAATTACATATTTAAATAGCTTGTTATATATGTAGCTGTAGATTAAATCAATCTATGTTATTTTTGTTTCCATTAAACGACTTTTTATTTTTAATTCCCTTTCTTACATTTCTATTTATTTATGCATTAAAAATAGAACTTCTTTTTCCAAAATTGTTTAATAAATGAATTTTCGCTTACTTTTATGGAGTATTTTTAATGCGGGAATCAATATATTCTGCTGAAAATAAATATCAATATAAATTCCCAATGAAATATTTTCAAGCTTACAATATACATTATTTTTAAACTTTTACATAAAGTTTTTAAATACGTGCATTAAACATAATTTTTAAGACTGAAAAAGAAGCTTGAAATTCCAGAATGCATTGAAGAAAAAGTGGTAATTGAAATTCAATATTTAAACATTTCTGTTAGTCGATTATTTAATGATGGTATTAAATATTGGAAAAGTAATTAAAAGATAAATTTTAATGTATGATTATAAATAGAACAAAGAAAATTGAAGTATTTTTCCATCAATAAAATGAAATATTTTGCATAGTTTGCAATCCAGCAAAGATCGAGAGTTGAAATAATGTTTGCAAGACGAACCTTTATATTTTTATTTCATTTCATTCAATTTTTTAAATAAAATATAAATTAATATGGAAATACTTTTCTTGTTCCGTGTGGCATATATATATTTTAAGATGAGTGTAGGACAAAATAGTAAACTTTTTCGTGCAAAGCTTCTTTTTCAGAAAAAACGTAATATTAATCAAATATTCAAATTAACTACTGCAATTTATCATAATATGTTATGTAATCTCCAACATTTTTAAATATTTTCCTTTTTTTTACATGTCTCTACTTCCATATTTGAATTATGTAGCGCAATAAAGGACCAATCAATGAGTAGCCTCATGACGTAGAATAGATAATGTTAAATGTGATATAGCAATATTGTATGACACTACAAAACATTTTTTATGCCACATTTAATCTTGTAGATGATTTTTTTCCGATATTCTAAATCAGTTATTTCTTTTACTATTGTTTTTTTCTCTCAATACATTTAATGTTCATTCCAACAAAGAAAAATAAGTTCTTTAGTAAAGACTGTACCCATTGATTTCGCTCGTTATGTACAAGATGTGTCAACGGATATAATACATTTTTAATAATTTCTTAAAATTATTATTTTTTCATAACTGATAATCATAACTGTTTGTCAGATATTTGAAAAATAAATTTTCAAATGTCTATTGCAGATACTAGTGTTAAGGTACAAAAGAAGTAGTAATATTTCTTATATTATGTTGATAATCAATTTATTTTCACATGCAGCCGCTCTTGATTACCAGTCTGATATTTCGTAACTAAATATAATAAGCTTAAATATAAAGTTTATTTAATTGTAGTTCCATTGTATTTAAAAAAAAAAAAAAAAATTATTTCTTGTGTTCAACTTTAATTTTAAAAACAATTTATTGCTTTATTATGTTTGTATTACTTGACTTTTTATAAGTATTAATAAATATACTAAATCCTTAAAGTATGAAAGTTTTAAAGTATTAGAGTCTTTGTAAATATGCTAAATCTATAACCTAACAGCACATCAAATCAAATTAACAAACGTTTCAGTTAGTACATCCAAATATGCATTAATTTATATTGAATATCGCATAATGTTGCAATGAAAGCTGACAATTCTAAATATAGAATCAAAACCTATTAATTTTATTTGATTCAATATCTCACGAATTTCACATATCAATGACTTCCATAAAAATCAATTTTGTTTTTCTTTCGAATAACACAAGAGGAACAGCATTGGAGATGGAAAATAAATATTAATTCTATAGTAAATTATTTTCTAAATTTAATTTTAGTTATATTATAAATCATAAATAAAATAAATATTTATATTATAAATATAATAAATAGAACACAAATACTGACTCAAACAAAGTATTCAAAAACTATTTTATTACTGTCTAGAATACCTAGTATAATGAGAAATATTTAATATGTTTAAATCAGGGCTTCTTAAACTTTTGTCATTCACGACCCCATTTATGATTGCGAGTTTCTTGACGACCCCATACAAATATAAAAGAAAAATAAATTAATATTTTTTGATGATTTATTTATTAGGTAACAATATACATATACATATGAAAATATATAGTTTTAGAATTCGTTTTGAAACATACAAAAATCTAAAATTAAAAATTGCACCAAAAATTATAAAATTGTATTTATTATATTTTCAAAAATAAAAGTGGATTCTGACCGTCTTAATTCGCTCGAATATATTCAAGTAGTTGCGTGGTAAGTATTAAATTAAAATATAAGTAAAAAATTTAATGAGATGGATGTGCCTGTTTTTTATTGCATAACAAATCAAATCTTGGTGGAATGTTTGAAATTGCTGGACGTAAGACCTCTTCAACATTTTTTAGCGCTGAACGATATTGGGATTTAATATGTGTTAAAGCTGAGAAAGTAACTTCACATAAATATGTGGTTTTGAATGGCAGAAGTACATTTAACGCCATATCAGCGATTGTGGGAAATTCAGTTCTAGTTCCGATCCAGAATTCAGTCAAGGGCTTTTTTTGAAATTGTAGTTTTAAGTTTGAGTCGCTCGAAAGTTCAGCAAATTCATCTTGAGCTTTAAGTGGCAGGTGATCAATCTCACTTAAGCCAATCCAAAACGGCTTTTGAATCCAAACTAATTTTTGGAAATCAATATTTAATATAAAATATGTACGGAACTGTATTTCTAGCGCTTTTAAGTGATCTACAATAATTTTTGCAATAAAAGTTTTACAATGAATTTTCTGGATTATAAAATTGTCGACACTGGAAATCATTTCGAACGAATTTTTTTCGACCCTACTTTTCCAAATGTTGATCTTTTTAATAAAACTTTCAATTTTATCATTTGAAGTAAATATATCACAATTTTTTCCTTGAAGAGACAAGTTGAGATCGTTTAACTTCGCAAAAATATCTGACAAATAACACAGCTTGGATAGCCATAAGTCATTTTGAAAAAAAGCAGCAAGTTCACATTTTCGTTCGGTTAAAAATATTTCGATCTTTCCTTTAATAACAATAATCTTCTTAAACTTTGACCTCTTGACAACCATCTTACCTGTGCACGTAATAACAAAGTTGTGTAGTTGGAATCCGTATCCTTACAGAGATTTGAAAATAAGCGGCTGTTAAGGGCATGGCTCTTAATAAAATTTAAGATCTTAACAGCATCCTGAAGCACATCGTTCAATTCTGGTGCTAATTTTTTTGCTGCAAGAGCCTCTCGGTGAATAAGGCAGTGAGTAAAAGTTATATGATCATAATGAGCAGCTTGAAAAAATGATTTAAAACCAATATTTTTGCCCGTCATCGCTCTTGCACCATCTGTGCATATTCCACAGCAATTTTTCCATTCTAAACCTTCTGCTCTTAAAAATTCGTCAACTTTACAATATATGTCTTTCCCTGTAGTGTGGTCTTCCATAGGACGATAAAATAACAATTCTTCCTCCACGCTTTCTTTATAAACGTACCTGACATATATTAACAACTGAGCCAATTTAGTAATATCAGTTGTTTCGTCCAACTGAATTGAAAATTTTGGGCTTTCTTTAATTCTTGTAATATGTTGTACTAATTGATCCTTGTTAATATCAGAAATTCTATTCGAGACAGTGTCGTTCGACAAAGGAATTTTTCGAATATCATCGCCATATTTTCTTCCATTTAGTATTTCTACCATTTTAATAGCAGCAGGTAACACAAGATCTTCGCCAATGGTGAACGGTTTTTTATTTTTAGCAATACA
Source organism: Nephila pilipes (assembly GCA_019974015.1). Lineage (NCBI taxonomy): Eukaryota > Metazoa > Arthropoda > Arachnida > Araneae > Nephilidae > Nephila > Nephila pilipes. The sequence goes on from BMAW01086448.1 coordinate 60,688, forward strand.
GTATGAAACTTCATATGACGCTAGTAAATATTTTTCATTAACGGTAATAAATTTTTCAAAGATTTTCTTTTCTTTATTTAAAGATTTAAACAGTCTTTCAAAATATTTTTTTGGTTTATTGACATACGAAACATGCTTTGATTCAAGATGTCTTTTTAATTTTGATGGTTTCATACTCTCCGAAGCCAATAATTCATTACAGATCAAACAAAGAGGTTGTTCATTACCCTTATAATTTTGAAATGTAAAGCCAAATTGAAGAAAAGACTCATCATATTTTCTTTTTCGCACATTAGATGCCTGTTTTCCAATACTTTGTCCTGCCTGAGAAGAGTTTGTAGCATTATCATCTGCGTCATTACCATTCTTATTTGGGCCGCGGTAGCCTAGTGGTCAAGATCTTGGACTAGCGGCCGGCGGTTTTCGCTCAGTCGCGGGTTCGATCCTTGGCCGCCAAAGACCCGCCGTGTAGCCGGGGCTGATGCACGTTAAATCTGTTCGGGGTCCAAAGTCCTCCCGTTGGCGTGGTGTGGATGTTAGGAGAGGGGGTGCCAGCTCAGGTGTCGTCCTCGTCACTTGACCGTGGTTCAAAATTACGAGGTCCGTCGCCAATAGCCCTCGTGTTGCTTCTAGTGCGACGTTAATTAAAACTAAACCATTCTTTTTTAAGTTCAGCCATTTATCCATGGCAAAAAATTATTTTCATCCTAAAATACAATAAATATATAAAAATAACATATTGCACATAATAATTGATTTATTAATTACCGAATAAATAAATAAAAAAAAAACTAAAATCTTGTTACGGCGGAACACTGACAATTGACCACACTAGAAGAGCGTCAACACTCCACTAATTCACATTACAGTCAATGTTATTGAATCATTGTTTAGCTGCAGGTTACACGTGTGTACGCGCGCGCATTCCTCCCTTTGATTGTGTGTGATATTTAGAGGTGGCGGTCAGAGTAGGAAGTCAGCGGCGCGCGGTCTTTGCGCTGAGTCGAATTACCTTTATAAATAAGCGAACTCACAATGGATGTTTCAAACTCCAATAAATCTAAAAATTCATTTTCAGGATCTAACTTCCATAAGATCTAAAATCCAATACAAAAGATCCAGCAATTTACGACGGAAACATTTAGCATATGGTGAAAAATTCGGAAATTGCACTGTTTACGTCGTAGCCTATGTCTATACTGACCTAATAATGAATACTTTAGATCTACTCCACCCATATTTTTACTATATATTTCGATGGAAGAAGGTCTTGGAATTTTGATAAAACGTTTTTCTTGCCTGCTCCAACGTTTCACTGATCCTACAGGATTTGCTCCAAGAAATGTTGAGGCTACATGAACAGCTGAGTTGTCGAACCATCTTATTATTGTTGTTTTCCTTAATTGTGGTATTGGAAAACGTGCCTTTTGGTCCACATTTCATTTCATTTATAGATTTCAATTTATTTGTAGCTTCTTGTAACCTATTTGTAAGTATTGTTCCAGTTGAAAAAATTTTCCATTCAACAAGTTTCATCAAAAGAGGAATTGTTGTGAATTAATTGTCGAAAATACTTAGTGATTTTTATGCATTATAAGTTTACAAAGCTTCAATATAACATCTCCAAAAGCTTCCAATCCTTTACAAATTTCCTCAGATTTAGTATTTGCTCCTTGATAAATTTCAAAGGCACAAATATGACCAGAAATTCCAGCTAACACCAGGAATTTATTCCCCATGGATGGATTTACCTCTTATATATTGTTTGATGTTTGACCTTCCTTTGAACGGAATCATCATCTCATCCACTGAGAAATACTCTTCTGGGTCGCAACTGTTTGCAAACGCTCTGGAAAAGGGGTCTAATACTTTTCTAATTTTATACAGCTTATCTTACTCTCGTGACATGCATTACTTGGAACACAAATAAATTTTAATAAAAAGTTTAATAAGCTTAGCTTCTTATTTATTCATTTTGTATTAAAAATAATAATGCAAAACTATTTTTAAGGAATTTTATAAAACTTGTTTTGCTTTATTTATTTTTTTTTAAAGAAGTTGCCCTTTAAAACCATAAATTACTTTATGTCTCATATGAGGCATTATGGTTTCCAATAGATATAAAGTTTATTTTAAATCTTGTGACGGGGGAAATTTTTACTTTCCTCATTTAGAAAAATATAGCAATAACAACCAAATGATGTAATTTCTGCATTCAATTCTTCCACAAAATCAAAGCTTTCAATTTTTCAAGACTGGTGCTGTCATTTGTTATGATATACTAAAACAATTTGAGGCCTAAATGAATAAGTGACGTCACTGAAGCGAAAAAATCGAGAGAAAAATTATTTTAAATCACTCTTTCTTTGAATTGTTGTAGGAGCCTCATATGTCAAGATAAGAGAAATAGGTTTAAACTGTTAAAGAGTTTTGGATTTTAACCTGGTTTTAAGACAGGTTCAATTATAAATTGCCTTTGCTGAAAAATATCCTTCATTTTAAATTTTTACAGGTTTTAGGAACGATTTAGGACGTGTAATGCTCACTT
>BMAW01086448.1:68235-99023 GCA_019974015.1 Nephila pilipes
AATTACAATTTGTTTTTACATGACAAAAATTAAATTGATTATATATATTACATCTTGGGATTGATTTTTTGCTTATTACTTAACGCTTATTTGACTCCTAATGCGATACCCAAATGTCTGCCAGAAAGACATTATTACAGTTATTTAACTTCATATAAATATCTTGTAACCTAATTTGGTGATGGATGGGCACCAAGAATACATATTGTCTCGAATCAATCTATCTTCTAAATATATAACTAAACGCTTTATCAGCAGACTTTCTATGGATAAGTGTGGGAGCCCAGAGATACATATATCAGCTCAGATATACTGATAATCCAATCATAATTCAGAATTAGAAGAATAGTTTCCAAGCCCTAACGAACCTTCAATAAAAGTATTCTAGTACGATATTAGTTTATTTATTCATCAGGAGACATTTCTGAAATTTTCAAAGGTATAAGCAGGAGAGGTAAGGTAATATAAATTATAATTGATATTTCATTCTTTATATAAAATTGAAAGTTATATAACAGTTATTTACGATAAACATAGTAACATAAATCCACGATTAGAGAATGAAGACAACACCTATGGTGACACAACCCTTTCAAAGTTTCTACAGTTCCCTACAAGAGAACTTGGAAATCTAGTTAAATTTGAATAAAAATAACGCTGAAATAACTGTAAAATAATCTTTGTTGGAACAAAAACTTGGAATTCTAATTCAACTGGACAGTTTCCAGGGAAGGAGTAAAAATTAATAAATACTGATCTACTGTGACCTGTGTTTGATTTCTGTCTGTATAAGAAATGAACCAAAAATTAGAGATATAAAATATATGTAAATATAAATTTTTTTATTATTTTTCTTATTAATTTTAGCGCTAAGTATTGACACCAAGTCTCAAAATTATCGCCAATTTTGTCACTGAGGTAGAAGATCATTGTTTAAGTTTCCTTGGGGAAAAATAGAACCTCGAAACCTCTGTAAATGTCTTTTTTTCCCTTATAAGAGTTATGTGGCAGGGAAGCGTCTCTGTAAGTTCGCAAGTATATTTTTGTATTTAAAATTACTTAGACAAACCATCTTTTTCAGCTTCAAAACTGGTTGTAAATCTTAACAGTAAATCAGTATGACTCTGAATTAAATAAACCGATTAAATAGATATACTGTTAATTTTATATTCATATTAAATTTTTTTTTTCATGTATACACTTTCTTTCATGTGAGTAAAAAAAAAAGACGAAAAGTAAGACCAAACAGGATATTCTATAAAGATATATCTGATATATAAATTACTTAAGCAAAACTCTACTTAAGACTTAAATTTTAATTCTATTTTTAGAAGCACCAGAGTACAAAAATGATTGAAATACGAGCGCTGTCCATTACTTGTAATAACTGATTCATATATAACATAGGGTAAAGTTTCTTTACACATAAGGCTCTCAATTGTATATACGGGTCATTATGAGCTATAATTTATTATCCCAGCTATAGCTAGATTAAGATATACTCTATATAAATCACTTTTTATTTATTTACAGATAGAAAGTAATTCATATACTATTGATTAAGATAATAGCTGATAAAATAACTGGAAATGATTAACAGCTTCATTGCTTTGTAAAAGATAAGAAATAAAATTCTTTCCTAATGAGATTGAAAATAAATTAAGCAAACCTTAAAAAGAATCTTTTTTTCAGATAAAAATATCACGATTGTTATCAATTTGGTAAATTTGTTGGTGCATTGAAACCACTATTTTCAATTTTATTTTTTAAGTTCTAAAATTTAAAACAATTTTGATAAATAATGAGATTAATATTTTTGAGAATTTAACTTACTTATCTTCATATGCATAATAATATTAAAATGAGAACAGCTTCAAATTATAGCTTGATTTCGTTTACCTTAATTCACACTACTGAGTTTAAAAATTTAGCTTCTGAGCATTGTTAATTACAATTTACTAAATTAGGGAAAATATTTTTTTCTAACAATATTAAATTTAATTTAGGCAATAAGTGGATATAATGAAGGCAATAAGTGGATATAAGTAAGGCAATAAACGTTTTTCAATTTTCAATTTTATTTCAATGAATTCTTTAATAATCATTTTACTTTATTCTAGTCAGGATACTCTATATTTCAGATAAGTACAGAATACGGCAGAATGTATATTAATCGAAACATATAAAAAATTTATTTTTAATTAATAATTTTAAGCATATAACGACATATTTTCCGCAAATTAAAAAAGTTTTTAAGAAAGAAATTCATTCGTAAAAAGTTTGGTTATACTAAAATAGGTAATTTTAATTTACTTTGTATATAATGTGATATAAATCTTAGCTCACTATAGAAGCCTTTTTTTTTTCAAAACAAATTGAGTTGTCCTAATTTAAATGATCAGTGACCCGAAATAATCCAACTTGCTAATAATTGATCAGTTTCGAGTTGGAATTTACCAACTCATATCGCTGAAATTCCTTTTTCGTTTTTTTAAAGACTTTTAGAAATGATTTCTTTTCTTACTTTAATATTTTTGTTTTGTTTATTCTTTCCTTTTCTTTTCTTTTTAATTAAGGATGGAAACTTTTACTGTTGCTTAATTCTTAAACATGTTACCTTAGTACTCTAAAAGCCATTTTTAATTTTAATTTTTGTGCTTTAGAATGTTTTTAATATATCTTATAAGATATGAGTCTACGGATTGTGAAGAAAGATTTGGTGAATTTTCAATTACATCATAAAAAAGACGGTAAATGGACTACAAAGGGTGTTCAAATGAAAAAGTACGAAACATCGTAACAGCATAACCGTTTCTGTATTTGCCTATTGCGTTATGGAAGAACACAGTGAGACATCTAGGGATGCAAATGGAGTCTCTGGCATTGATCGGAGCATGCGCGGGTGCATGCATGTGCAGGAGAGAGCAAAGGCTCTTATAAAGAGTACCATCCAATTGACACGGAAATGCGTGTGAAGACATGATGGCGTTCACTTTCAAAATTCGACGATTGAGAAGCAGCGAAGCGTTATCCGATTTCTGATAGCAGAAGGTAAAAAAACCAGCCACTATTTATCGCCGGATGGCGAAAGCTTACAGATAAGATTGCGCGTCTCCATAGTCTCACACACGAAACTGGCCAAATTCAAGCGAGAGCAACTTTACTATACGCCCTGAAGCCGGGACATGTAGCCTTGAGTTTTCCATGTATTTATTCTCCCTAAAAAACATCAGAAAGTGAAGCGCTTCAATTCGGACGATGAACTGAAGGACGCTGTACAGGACTGGGTCTCGTCATAACCACAGGGATTCTGAGAACAAGAAATTCTTCCCTTCCTTAATCAATAGGATCGTTTTGCTCATGCTTTTGATGTAAAATTTGAATAAAGTCTTCATTTATACCCACAGTGCCGTTTCGTTCCTTTTTATTTGAACACCCCCTGTACTTTTACTACACAATTACTTTCTTTCCCTCAGTTTAACTTTCGATCACTTTTCCAATAAAACCTATTTTAACACCCAAATAAATTCTCCAACTAACTTCCATCCGATTTTTAATACCTTTTAATTTCTGATATGTAAACGTCATCAGAATTCCGGGAGTATCCCTGCTCCGACGTACGCTAAACATTGCTCATACTCATTTCTTATGCTCTCGTCATTTCACACTGCTTCTTTCATGGTTAACGTGTATCATATCAGCTGTCGTTTTTTATGTCGTACCTTATGCATTACAATTAATGATCTGCAGCAATAAGCTTCAGAAAATTACATCTTTTGAATTGTGCCTGTTTATATGTTTATTTCTAAAATGAAATTTAAAGCATTCAGTAAAATGCATCATATATCATATATATATATATATGTGTGTGTGTGTGTGTGTATGTGCGGGTGTATGTTGTATAACATTCTCTAAGAAATAACTATTGTCCATTTTAAAAAGGTTTGCATTCGTTCAAGCACAATGAAGAAACTTGAAAACCTTGAAACTAAGCGATTATTAATTTAACGCGAGAGAGTGGCAATTACATGATGATAGTAGCGAAGGCAGCATAACTAAGTCCATTGGATTACGGAGACTACATATTGCTAATTTGAGACAGCCAGATTGCCGTCGTAGTTAAAATAGAAGAGAGTAAAATTTTCGTCGCTTCGAATTTATATGCAAGAATTTATTCAGATCGCGGTAAATGCGATGGAGAGAACTTTAGGTATGTTAGTTGCGAATAGAATATCTAATTGGTTTATTTGTAATGGTTTGGATCTGAAGGAAACTAATGAATCATGTTAATTTATAGAGTGTGATCACATAAATTAAAAGCTAAATTTGAATGATATCTGGAAATAAAGATGAACTGGGATATTCAAAGCCCATAATTAAATTAGAAAATGAAATAAAATTTAATTGAAATCATTACACATATGAGTTCTATAAATTTTGCAAACCAAGACTTAAGAGTGTGATTGTCATGAAATTTGTCATTAAGGTACTTGTTAGGAGGTACGTAAATGATTAGAAATGCAGCGTGTTTGCGCTTTGCGTAGAGCTTCGCTCTCCTTGGATTATAAAACAAGTAAGCAGAGCCTATTTTTGTATATTTAATTTATCAGTAAAAGAGGGAAGCGTTTTAACTCGAGAAGCCATTGTGTCGCCATCTGAGACAACATGAGTAGTTGTCTGAGTTCCAGAGAGGGATAGTCACAAGGATTATGGAAATAGAATGGTCAACAAGACGAGTAGATTGTCACGTATGCCATTCTGACTTTACTGCGAGGAGGTATTAGAACCGGTGGATAAGAGAGAGGTCTGCTAAAAGACAATCATACTCAGTACGCCCTAGACAGACCGATATTCGAGAAGACTATCGCATCATAAGACACTCAACCATATCTCCAACTGTCTCATGGACCACCATCCATTCACAGGAAGCACATTCATGATGGGTCTATGTGTTAGACTGTTCTATCGAAAGGTTCCTGGCTGAAGGATAGTTCCTATTGAGGTGCCCATTACGTGTACTTCGTGTGACACCCGCTATCCATCGCTTCCATTTAGAGTGATGTCAGGCTCGAAGATATTATGGAAAAGGGGTATGCCTACAGCATTCAACGACAACGACAACCGGATGGCAACAGAATGCAGTCCATTCGTCTTTAACGAAGAATCCAGTTTCAATTTAGACAGTGATGACAATCGTGTACGCGAGATTAGGATTGTGGAGAACGTTTCAATCCTGTCTTCCCTGTGCATCAGCACGCCGCTCCCTCAACTGATGTGACGATATGGGGGGGGGCATCCTATACAACACGCGGTAACTCCCAATATTGACCCAAGACAACTTGATAGTCCCTTAGGTACGTTTGTGACATTCTTCAGCGACAGGTGTTGCCACTCATAGCAAGGCTCCAAGGAGCCATTTTGTAACCAGGAGCCAGGATTTATCGTAACAAACTTTCCACCGTGTGGCCTGTACACATGAGTCCAACTTTAACCTCGACAGACTGTGAGATCGACAGTTACGCTCGGGCCGACCCTTTTCCGCTTACCTCTCATGCCTGTACACCTTTTAGTCTGATAAAAGTGGTGTCGAGCTCGATCAACTGAGAACTCCGCTGACTGGTTTCGTATAGTTTTTATTGACGAGTCACGTTTCCAACTGTGTCCTGTTGACAACCGCAAAAGTGTCTGGAGACGTCCAGGGCATTGTGGGGATACTGCCCTTATTTTCGCACTCTATATCGGCTCACAATAGGACGTTATGGTTTGGCGTCCTTGATAGCCGGACCGCTTTGGCAGTTATTTCTGACACATTGATAGCACTGCGGTACGAAGACGACATTCTACGACTTTAATAAAATATTACCCGAAATATATCATATTTTTATATTTATAAATTTTGGTTTATTAACTTAAGAGAAGAAAATGTAATTTAAAACTTAGCCAATAAGGGATGACTTATTTTTCAGACAATTTGCTTTGTTACGAATTCTTTTGAGTTTTAAATTTATTCATAAAAACATTTCGTTATAATATTGAAAAACATTTCGGAGAAATACTTTATATTCAATTTTTGATTCAAAGTTTTATACAATATTTTGAAACTAATTATATACTCGTATAAATAGGTAAAAAATAGTAAATATGATATTTGTTTCATAAAATTTATCAGTCAATAAATTGTTGCTTGACAATAAAAAAGCATTATCATGCCATAGTGGATGCGTAGTTTAAAAAGATCACAAATGCTCGAAGAAATTTTATGAATCTATTTAAGTTATATGTATTTAATAAAGTACATATATATATATATATATATATGTCTTTATAGATTAAAATAGTTTGAGTAAAATGAGTTTTGATTTCTCAGTTCATAATTTCTTAATTTTTTTTTCTTGTTGAATTGCTTTTTGAACTAGAATTTTTGCACGCAATTGGTTTTGTATCATTTTGGTATAAAACTATTTCTGAAGTATTCGGATCCATAACAGCAATATAAATACGCATTTGTCAATTTGTCAATCCAAACGCCTTATACTGCGTTAAATTACTTATTTCCATTTTTCTTAAAATTTTCTGTTTAATATTTCTTTTTTCTCGATTTATTCCTTGTAAGTTTGTTGTGTTTCTCTCTATTAAGATAATTGTAATAATTATATACTCGTATTTATAAATTACATGTTTTATTTTTGCGTAAAAAATATTTTTATATATTGCTATATTTTGTTATTTTAATTATTATTTAAGTTATTTTTGTATTCCTTTATTTTTTGTGTTCTTCGTTTAGTATATTTAAATGAATAAATATTAGGGAACGAATGACTTGAAAAACTTGCTATTGACAGATTAATTTCTTTTTTAATTAGCGATAGAAATAAATTTTCTATTATCAAAATAAATATACTGTGTAACGAATTTCTTTATTAGAATAAAGAACCGTTTTAAAAAGACAAGTCTAAACTTTGAATTAAATCTTTTCTTTTCTATCCGGTATTCATCAGAAAAAATATTTTTAAACTTAAAAGCAGTAAACATTAAAAAATATTTACGCATTTTCTTCAATATTTAGATTTTATATATATATATATATATATACATATAAGTTCAAGTATTTTTTTCTTTGACTCTAATTGTAAACAATGTCGAAAGTAAATATTTCTAAAATATTCGAAAATGTGTGCACGTTATAAATTTATTCATTTCGGTTTTCTACACAATACGCTTACCTTCTATGGAATATATAGATAAGAATGCATATTATTCTTTCTCTGTAGCTTCAAGTTTATTGTCTTTACTTGCATATATTAAAAAAAATAATTGAATAAAGGACAAACATTGTTTTTCCGCTTCTGTATTCATGTGAGTTAGCATCAGTTTTATGGTTCGGACTGGAGCAGTATATTTTGAGGGAACTTCTTATTAGCATACTCGGCGAAGAAAATATTTTCCTTCTTATTAAGCGACATTATCTTACATCAGCAGTTTTTGAAAACTAAAAGAATTTTTTCTTATGTATCCATTAAAAGAAAACAGTTGTTTATTATTTTTTGCCTCTAAAATATATTTTATTTCCAAAATGCCTTTTATAAAATACAATATTTTATAAAATTAAATACTTAGTAAAGGTTATAATATTTTATATTGATGAATTATTTCTTCTGAAAAGATACTTTTGAATGCTGCAAAAGCCTTCATTCACATTTTTAACACTATAACTTATTTTTTGGCATAATAAAACTTTTTTAAAACAGATTTATAACCACTTTGATATATTTTTTTTCCTAAATTTTTAATTAGAGCTAATGAATTAGAAAATTAGTGCTAAATGAAATAGTGTTAAAATTGTAAGCAGAAATTTTAATCAGTGTAAGTTTGAATTAACGACACTATTTTTGTGGTCGATTTAAAATCCAATCCTTTGCATGATTTCATTTCAAAAGTCAAATTTATGACAAACTATAATTTATTGAAATATTCTGCTTTGTTATAACTGCTAAGAGATATTTTTTGGAAACTAATAACAGACTTTAGGAATATTAATACCTTTAAATTTTTTGATTAAGTTACAACATGCATTTTGCAACTCTTTGAACAATACTTTTTGTCATTACTTTTTACTACACATATACATTGTTTTTAAATACTTTTATTTCTGTAAATAAATGAAGAAGGTTTAATAAACACAGAATAGTAATAAATCTTCAATAACGGAAATATAAATAGAAAATTTGTTCAAATTTGTGTCGTTTTAAATACTTCTATTTTCAGGAAAAAGTAAATTTTGAGTTTTTTCATTTTTATTCTTTATCTTCTATTTATATCCTTCTCCGGGCACAAAAATAACAATTGTTTTTCTTCAAAAATGATTATAATTTATTATTGCCATCTTATTATGTTCAAAAATGTTAGTTTTATTTTTCTTTGTTGTGTGAATGGGTTGCTGTCACATTTAATACTTCAAGGTAAACTACTACAAAATAATGTAAGAAAATAAGAATTGAAGTATTATATTCATATTACATTTTATTTTTAGAAGTTAGACAAATATTTGGACATGAATAAATTCTCTGTTTTTCATAAAATCTTATGAAGCAGTTCCTTGAGTGATTGAAGCACAGAAATAATTTATAGCTGGAGTATCGCACAGTTGTTAGAGCATAATATTTTGGCATTCTGCATTTAATCCTGTGACTTGTATCGCCCATCATTTCGAAAATATGTGTTAAATCTTTCTTCCTTGCAGAATCAATTGAATACAAACAGATATCCTTCGTTTAGCTATGCATTATCCTCAATTGATTCATCGAATGGGATAGAGAAAATTCGACTTCGCGATTGCTTCACCCCACAGGTCAAAGTTGTCTCAGCATTTAGTTTAAAGTAAAAGTAATCGAGAATATCCTTTTTGTGTGCTAAGGTAGCTTCCATTTTGTGATGATATCCAATCCAAGCAATACTAATTGCAAAATTAGTCTTATGTAAGATTGCTCAAACAGTCCATTTTTGTTCGATTTTGCATTCAGTAGTTTCTGATACAACGATCTAAGTGATATACACACCAACTAACTGCAATTTCTTACAACTGCAGGGCAATCGATATATAACATACATGTGTATTTTTTTTCTTTTTTGGACCATCAACAACATTTTTTACAGGAAGTTTACCACTTTCTATTGCTAACAACAAACCATTTGTCTAGGCAACTTTTCTTTTGTCATTTCGTACAATTTGATCAACAGAGCCCCAACCATTTCTTTTCATCTCATGATCTGTTTATAATTCTGCTAATTAATTTATTCTAGTATGTTTGTGATTCTGAACTTTGCTTTTCATTAGTGTTCTTTTTGCAAAAATTTCTCAATTGAGTAGCCTATCTAATAACAATTCCGATGTATAATGTGCCATACGATGTGTTATGTACCACATGGATTATTTAGCATAAATATACAAATAGAGCGAAAACAAATAATTGAAAAATGTAAAACAAAAATGGTTTTATCCCTATTGAAAAACAAAGTATCACAAATGATATTACAATACTTACACTTTAATTATTAACAAATTAAGATCTTTAAATCTATTCAACATGGCTGAATATATCCCTATATTTTTAAAATAGATTACAATTTGCAAATAAATATTAATAAAATACTTACTTATTCAGCGTGAAAAATTGGAAACTGGTTTGATAAAATCTAAAAAAATGAACTGGAGCTGCCATCTATTGATCATGAACTAAAAGATTATGGACAGTTCTTTATATCACATGAGATACTACCGTTCCCAGCTGATTTACTTCTAATGGACTTTCTTAAAAACTCAGAAATGAGAGTATCACATGTGATACTTCTGAACTGAGGAAGATATATGAACACATAAGATACATTTCATTACGTAAGATATATTTCATTAAGAACAATGAATTTTCCAAAGAAAATTATTTTTCTTCAATTATTTGGCTTTATTCATGGTTTTCATCGAGTAAGTTTTATCTCACGTTATTCACATATACTGACTAGTAAGTATGATATATAAAATTTAAAATCTTTTATAGACTCATACTTATTATATAAAGTCTCTTATTTTTATTTTGAATATTGTCAGATGTATCAAAAGCAATAACTGTATAGTTTGAATAAGCACCATATCTTTAAAAAAAAACTAAGGATTTGAAATACACAATTCTATTTTTAATAATTAAACTTTGTTCAATCTTATTATGTTTCTTAGTTAGTATCATTGTCTTTTTTAAAATAAATTTTTCTTAATATAAACGTAGGACTATATATTACCAATATAAATGTAGGCACGATTGTTATACAACTTTTGATTAAATGAATACTGATGATTTGAGTGAGTTTGTTCAGATAATCTAGGAGAAATAATGGAGGAATATACACCTCTCTCATCAAGCAGAGCCGCCACTATAAGTTTGGAGAGAGAGGTGCAATTTAGGTGTTGTTCTGTGTATTTGTTTGAGATTCAAAATTGAAAGGTCTGTTACCAATAGACCTTGTGTTGCTTCTAGTGTTACATAAATAAAAAAAATCATATCAATTCCTTATTCTTCGGATAAGATCTTTTTTTTTTTGCTATTATCTTTAAGATTCCTTCTAGGACACACTAGAAGCCAATTCCTTTCTGGGTCAATGATCTCTTCTGATGGGGAAGGGGAGAATTGTAATCACGTCCCCAAAAATAATGTAAGATTAGAAAGTATTATAAATAATATACTTCCTAATTTGATATTAGAAATTCCAAGTTTATTCATTTTTTGAAAAATGGATACTCATATTCTTAGAAAGGTTTATTAAATTATCCAGTCCAACAAAGAATCATTTTCATTATAAAACAAAGAACCACTAAAAGCATAAGGAGTGAAAACACAATTATCTTACTAATGATATAAAATATTGCAACAATTTAAATGGAAGTCTGATGTCCTTTTTTCAGAAACTCTGAAAGTGTTATTTGATAAATTAATGAAAGAAAACTTTAATCTCATTCTCTAATTAGCTGGTATGAAAGAATGAAAATTAATTACAAAGAGGATCCAATATAAAAAATGGAGAAAAATTAGATAATTTTCCCTTTTAAGCAATCAAATGAGAGAAATTGTTTTCCATTAAATGAAATATGAAATGAATTGTATTTTGCAGCTGGTAGAAATTTAATTTTTTAAGGGAAATATACTTTTACTATCATACTTTTTCTTCTTTTATCTATTCATATTTTCACCAAATTATTTTCTTTGTGAATTATTTAAATACATCTTGTTACAAAATTACCTCTACTATCAATTACCTAAATAATAATATTTTGTAACTTAAAGCTGTAGAGCAAAACTATTTTGTCAGTTTAAACAATTGATTTTTATTTGGATAAAAATCAAATAAAATTTATCTTCTAATATTCTTAATACAAGAAATTCATTTAAAAATGTACCTGAAATTTAAACGTGAAATTTACGTGAATTTTACGAGTTGCAGTTTCTTTTCTCTCCCTCATCTCAATAATCTACATAAGTTTCTTTAAGATTATTGTTTCTAACTACATTTTATATGTTTGAGATTTGTGGAAGCGATAGTAAAATAGTTATTGGAAGTACTACAAATTTTTCAAGGGCTTATAATTGTAAAGAAATTTGTATGTTATTTATAGTATTAGAACTAGGCTTTTTTTTAAATTTGAAATTACAATGTTAGTATCACACACAGTGACTTGTTTATACTTTTGTATAATCAAATCAAAAATCAAAGTAATTCTAATTCAAATTCTAATTTCTTATTAGAGAATATTATCTTTCATTCTGCTTATACCTTTTCAGTATCTCTTTTGATATTGAATTTCTTACGGGTAAACTGCATAATAATGAAATGCAAAAATTTCAGTAAATATGTTTTTATATCTTAACTTAATAAATGCAGGAATAATGCTATCGCATATTCTTAATTGGAATTATTTCAACATTTATATTAAAATTAATAAACATTACAGAAAATGTATTTACTTTATCACCTGACACGGCACTTTTTTCAATATTAATAATGTTTCTTTAAAAATTAAATTTAATATTATGTTACATTGCTTCTAATATGTATAGTAAACCATTTACAACTTAGAAATTTAAGTAATCTGGAAATATTAAATGTAAATATTAATTCTAGTACATTGAAATTCTATTCTAGTGTTTTTCGTAAAAAACTATTGCTGTATTTGTACTTATATTTTCAGATATTGCAATTTAAAACAATTAATTTTTTTTTAAATTTCATTTGGAAATAGTGTTTTTGTGTGTTTTTGTTAAATTAAAGCTTATTTATATCTTTGATTTCTGGATTTTTTCTCAATTTTTGGGGAATGAATTTAATTTCATTACCGATTACCTGATCGAAATTATTATTAATTATGGAATGAATATTACTTTATTATTGATTTGCATGTTATTAATTATTAGAGATCAATGAAAAAGTATTTCATAACTTCTAATTTTTATATAGATTGAATAGTTGTTTCTCTTACATTGATAGGAGTAATGTTTCAAACAGTTTTTATTTGTGCTTAATACTTGTCTTGTAAAACAATAGAAGTACTGCCATCTATTCAATGAGTAATTAGTCTACGACTCAGCATCTAAATGTATTCGTAAAATATAAAATTTAAGTTGATTTTTGAATATGTTTTACATTTTATGTTAGAAATACTAAATTTAAAAAACAGATATGTTCAGAATACATTTACTGCGCTCAGGGAATAACAATTTTTAAATGATGAAGAAGAAACAATTTGTCGTATTTAAAATATTTTTAAGGAATTGTGTATTTTAAAGCAACTCTCGTTAATAGCAAATTTTCTTTCATTTAGACCAATCTCCATCATAACGCAGTTACAAGAAATATTTACTTAAAATTAAATTGAACTTTTTCCCCCTTATTGTCTAAAGAATGGAGTTTGCGATGTTAATTCCATTTATGAGAGCAATAATGGATGTTTATTTTAATCCCTTAATTAAAATGTTCCTTTACAAGGCATAGGTGATGTTATACAATAATTAATTAAATTAATCCCTTCTGTATTCTGAAATGATATGATATTCATTTTTTACAATTGAATCAATATCTAAAAGAAAAAACAAATTATTCAGTAAATAACATAATTTTAGGAGAAATTAAAGACACTCATTTTTTATTATTATTTCCAAAATATACAACATCAAAATCATTTTATTTTAAAGTAAAGTGTTTACTAATGCTTCTCTTAAATAAAAGATTTATATCGCTTTGTAAATTGGTTATCCATTATTACAAATAATCAATTCTCAGTTATTTAACTTAGATTTTTATTTGAATATTTTTTTATGTATTTTGAATATCAGTTTATTTATAAATAAATTTAGGTACACAATGCTGATTTCTTTTTCATATTTCATAGTTATTATATCAATTTGGTATATTTTTTATTGTAATAAACATAATTATTTGCTATTATGGGTTATATGAATCGATAAATATAATGCTTGTTCTAAAATAATTCTCGAATAGTATACTTTGTTAAATAGCTGCTAAAATAAAATGCCATCGGAAAGTTATAGTAAATGGATTAAAATATAAGTTTTGTCATATTTATTAATACTACAATTTCAGTATTTAAATAAAAGAAAAATATGTCATACATAAGTCAACTGTATAAACTAGCAAGAGCAATGCTTTAATCAGATTAATAAGCTATAATTAAGGATTCCTCCTACCGGCCATTTTTATTTCGTGAACGTAATATTACTCCTATGGAACTTCTACTACCATTCTATAAACGATGCTATTTTATTTGTTTGATTGTAAAAAGTGCATTCAAAAGAGAAGACAATAATGAAGGTTTCTATGAAATTAAATATTATCTTTGATTTTGAAAATGATTTAGAATATTCCTTAAAGGTCAGAAAACTCACAAACAAACAATAAAATCGATGTAAAACCTTTTTGTAAACCTGATGGAAAGAGTAATTCCGCAGTAACCTTCATTATTTTTTGCTCTATCGAATTAACCTCTTCACATTCAATAAATAAATTGTTACATATTTGAAAAAGGCAGTATAAATTTTATAGGATTAACACTATGCTCACGAAATCAAAATGACTGGCAGACGGGAGACTTGAAACAATCATTTTAGCACACATTTACGATTTCACTCTTATCACTTTATCAAATAATTTACATTTCTGGCTGTACCCTGTGAAATAACAATTATAAAGTTGCTTTTACTATAAGTCTTAACAAAAAATAAATATGTAAAATAATGCTAACGAAACTATAAGTATAAAACTTAAAATTTAGATCTTCCTACTTGAAATTGTGGTATCATTTTCCAGAATAATTATAAATAATAATTTTTAAAATAAATTTCTATTCGTTTTTTATTTCCTATTTGCATTTTTTCATAAAATGGAATATTTACTTTAATATAAAAACAGCTAATTTCAAACAAGAAATTTAAATCACTTTTAATTTCTAGACTCAATAAAAATATTTGCATGCATATGTGCATTGTTATTAAAAATCCAAAAGACAAATATATTTAAGCCCAAAAGGAATTTAATTAAAATTTCTGCTCTAAAAACTACAATAAAATGTCTAATGAATTTAATTTTTCATGTTATTATTGATCAGTCTAATTATTATCTAATTATATAATTATTTATCTTAATTGGACATATAATTTTAAATACATAAAATCAAACTACTTAAAATAAAAAAAGAAGAAGAAAAAAGAAAACTAAAGCCATTCAAAAAATATCATTATTTAAAAAATGTATAATATTATAATGTAAAAGCAATACATTTACTAAAATTGGTATAAAAGAATGAAGGAACACATATTATATCTGATATTTTTAATCCCTTGATGGTTATGAACGAGCCCAGCTCGCATTCGATTAGTGCACTATAATACACGAGACGAGTTCAACTTGTTCCAAGTTTTTTGACCCAAATGTTTGCAGTCGAGCCCTACTTGTCTAGAGCAATGTTTCCCAATGAGCGCTGATAAAGTGAGTTCGTCTTCATATATTAACCTGTGTTGTTTGAATTACAAATTGTATCTATTAGAAACAATTAGTCAATTTGTTAGATTATAGATGGCAGCAATAGTAAAGTGAAGTTTTTTGCATAATAAAGGAAAATATTACGGATTTAATTGTTGTTGATCTAGTTATTTTTCTTGTGTAATTTGGAGGTAGTATGATACTAAAATGGCTCAAAAGCGAAAGCTAGATAATTCTGATAATTTTTTTGATAATTCTGATATATATAGTGTGACATTTTCAAGAGCAACTCGGTGGAAAACGGCTTTCACCTTCACTCTTCAGCGACCGCCTGGATCTGGCCACACAAGAGCATTGCAAGAGTGTGAAAACCGTTAATATATTTCCTCATCTCTGGGGAAAGCATATATATATATAGATATATACATATATATATATATATACATATACATATACATATATATACATATAGGTTACATATATACATATATATATATTAATATATATATATATATATATGTGTGTGTGTGTATGTGTGTGTGTGTGTGTGTGTGTGTGTGTGTGTGTGTGTGTGTGTGTGTGTGTGTGTGTGTGTGTGTGTGTGTGTGTGTGTGTGTGCGTGTGTGTGTGTGTGTGTGTGTGTGTGTCTAAACCTCAATTCTAATTTACATTTAATGTTGTTTTTCCTGCCTTACATATTCGCATATGACGTTCAGTAATTGTTATTTCCTCAGAAAAGACTACCCAACCTTAAAATACCTGTAACAACATATTCCTTTTTTTTTTCTTTATCACACTCCGAACTATTTCTTGCCTTACACGCTATCCGCAAACTACGGTAAAGAAAGCTGAGTTACAAATAATATTATAAGCACCCTGACTTTGACCATGAACAAGAATTTTAACACAGGAAAATCTACCTGATTTACGAAACGTTATATATATATACGAGGATGATCTGAAATGTTCATAATCTAACAGAAGTGCAAAATATTTTTCTTTAAATTTATTTTTTTTTGCTACATAGTCTTCTTGTAAGTCTACACACTTCTCCCATCGATGCTCCCATATCTTTAACCTGTCTAAATATACTCAGCATCTTTCTCTGAAAAATAATTGTTTACGAAGGTAATGGCCACCACATTGGATGAAGTTCTCTGACTTTCAAATGCCTTTTTAAGATTAGGGAACAAAAAGAAGTTGCTTGGGCCTAGGTCTGGTGAATAAGATGGATGGTTTTGCTGTTCATAATTCAGGGATTTTTGGAATGGAAACTGTTGAGAATTGAGATGGAGGATTGTCTTGTTGAAAAAAAAAATGTATTCTACAAATCCGTCTGATTCTCCGCACTTCATGCCGTTAGCTTGTTAAGTAATGATACTTTGTATGTTTTGGTAATGGAACTTACTGTTTGAGGATAATAGATTGTGTGTGTGTGTGTGTGTGTGTGTGTGTGTGTGTGTGTGATAACTCCATGAGATTAACCCAGAACACAGTCTGCATCACTTTCCCAGTAGAAAGAAAAGCGTTTACGTTTTTGGATGTAATTGCCCCTTCATTGTCCACTGGTTTGATAGTATTTCTGTTTTGTGCGTATAGTGGTGTATCCAAGTTTCATTTACAATAATTAATCGATGCCAAAACTCTTATTTATTACTCCTAAACTGCTCTAACAGAGTGCTGGAAATGTTTATTCGAACACATTTCTGATCTAACTTGAGCAAATACGGCACTCAACGCTCGAATAGCTTTCTCATGCCAAAGTCTTGATTCTATATGTGATAATCACAATTTTTGGACTTATTAATAGACTCTGCTAGCTCTCTCACTTTAATTCGACGGTCGTCTAGCACTATTTGGTGAACTCTAGGTTGTTATCATCGATGGTTGCAGGTTTTTGACTCCCCGAACGACCATCATCTCCCAAGTTGGCACTGCCATATTTAAATTCATCTGCTCAAAATTTCATGCCGGTAAATTTTGGTGTCTCCTCACACAGCGTCTGACTCATCTTCGATATACTTAGACATATTGCTTTTTAAAAACAAATATTTAATAATATCTCGATATACGATTTTTTCCATTTTCCCAAAAACACTCACATCAAATCTCTCAAATGATTTATCAAACCACAACTGCACATCCAATATGGTTGACAGTTTGGTGAGTACCTGTTCTAAGAAGATGCAACCCCATTAATTAATGAGTGGTGCCAACTTTACTTTAATTTCAGAAATTTTTCAGACCACCCTCGTATGTATATAGTATATATATATATATATATATATGGGGTGGGGGGTGTATGTATTTCTTTGATGATATATATGTGCATGGAAATTAGTATAAATTTCTTACACGGCTTTGTTCAAGTATGGTGTAAGCCATTGTAATTGCTTCTTTTAAATAAGGTAAATTTCAAATTGAATTCCTACATACCTGTTGAAATTAAATAATAAAACGAGGTAAAATATGATTTTTTTTTACAAATCATATAAGTAAATATACAAAATGACTTATGAGAGCATCGCCTGAAGGAAATATTGCTATTAATCTGTTTTTTCATTAAATTAGTTTCACAAATTCTACAGAAGCTTATTCGTAATAACGGCGGAATTCATGATAAACTATTGTATATAGTAGCATTGTTCCCAAATGAAGAAAATGAAAGATGAACACCAAGAAATATATTGTTATAATACAAATTTAACAACAAATAATAAAGTTAATTCATCGTAAGAAGATAAATTTTATACAGTTTGTTAGTTCCTAAGAATCATTTCGCAGCTGCATAGTAAGATTATTTGGCATGCATTGTTCCAGATAAAAGAATCATAATACGATGATGGAACAAGGAGCAAGATGACTGCATTAAAATAGCTCTCTTTGTTCAGTAATGGTGGCCGTCATGAGATCCAGATCATATTACATCAATTTATGGATAATGCTATTGTTATTATAACAAGATTAAAAAAAAGTTTCCTTCAGAATAAACATTTTCTAATAATCGAATCTTTGAATTCTTACATGTACTTAGCTATGCAATAATTTATTGAAACTTTTTTTTACAACAAAGCCCTTTTTGTCACATATATTTGACTTGCAAATATTATGAATGTATTACGATCTTATTCTTACAAACTGTTATTTTGTTTTTCAGCAACCAAAATCTTATAATTCATCTCTAAACAAAAAATAGTCTTGATACATAGGAAAAAAAATCTGTTTGCTTATAAAGATGTATGCTTTAAATCTGAATGTTTGAGGGACAATTCAATTGACACAAATAGTTTGAACTATAAGAATAATTTCAAAAATGTTCTATGCAAAGTTTTGCAAAGAACAGATTTAGCCAACCAAGGACCGCGTTTCTTATAATCATTATTAAGTTATTCAAATATAAGAACTAAAGTGAAAGATGAAATATGGAGAAATGGACAATAGCAAACTTTTCCGATATTAAAACTAAAGGGAGAGATAAATTATTAATATGAGTATTATATTAGCTACATGTAATACAAGTAAAGCGAACGATAAATTTTTGAATTCAATATATTTAAGCTAATTGTAATTAAAATTGAAGTAAATGATAAAAAATTAAAAAAAAGTGATCTGGTATGCCTAATGTGATCCAATTAAACAATAGCCCCTTGAGTGGTTAATTATTGAGTGGCTAATTGAAGCAAACTATAAAAAAAAATTTAAAAGTGATAGGGTACGCTAGAAGTGAACCAACTAAAACAATAGCCTCTTGTGTAGCTAATAAACTCATCTTTCTCAAATATATAATCTTTAATTAAAAATTTTCATAATATCATCTGGAAATTTCTAACAATTTTAATAATATAAATAATCTTGTCACTGACAATAGCACTTTTTCAGAATTTAACATGAAACCCTTTTTTTAATATATTTATTCCCAAATGCTAATAAATTGCTAATAAAATGACCTGAGCATAATAAAATGTTAGAAATCTAGGGAAACATCTCATCTCTTGTATGATTTTTCCTACGTAGATCTGGCCGATTGTGAAATTAAAGGTCTAATTGCACTTGTAATAACAAATGTATTATAGTAACAAATTTATATGCAACAGATTATTTAATAATCAATTGAGATATAATTTCTTTCCTTAATAAGATTAATCAAGGTTCTTATAAATATGAATTTATTCATTTGACTCTCAAAATCAAAAGTTGTAGTATTTGTAATCTCTTATTTTCCTAACATTAATAACAACTGCAATTGTGATGTGATTACTTATTAACGATGTACTGAGAAGCAAAACGAGGAATATTGAAGACAGGCCTCATATGTTAATTCTGAATCTAAGACAAGTGATGAGGATGGCACCTGAGCTGGCACCTTCCTCTTCGAACTTCCTCACCATGTCAATGGGAGAACTTCAAAGAAATGGAGTCTCAACAAATTTAAAGTATTTCAACTCTTACTACATGGAGGGTTTTGGGTGGAGTCAGGACTTGAAAAGACGACTCGACAAACACCACCAGCCTCAAGACCATGATCATGATTACTAGATTACCATAGTTACACTCTTATAATGACGATGAATGCCATCAACGAATCTGAACTCGTGAACTGCTAAAGTCAAAAGTTATATACATCATATCCTTAACATTAATTACTTGTTACATGTATGATGCCACTAAATATTAGCCCTATTTTTATATTCAAATGTTAGAATTTATACGTTATGTAGATTTTCAAAAATGTGCTATATGAAGTAGAAAAAATATTCGCTAAAAGTGCATTTCTCCTTATATTTATAGCTTCACGTTTTTTTGAGAAATAAAATGATTTACTTTTTCTAGTTTAAAAAAACTTTAAAGATATAATCATATTTTGTCATATCATAATCAAAATGTATCGACAGTTAAAATCTTGATATTTTTAAGAAAATTAAATCAAAACAAATGTATGAAAATTTTTATTTTTTTTTTTTTCTGATTTTTATTTTTTTTTCTCCATTCAGCTTAAAAAAAGGCTTCATTTCCAAAAAAAATAACCATTAATTCTAATAATCATAAACATATGTCGATAATATGTCGATAATGTGACCGCTTTCTAGAGTCTTTCAAATACACACAATAAATAAAAGGGTTATAAAAGTGCTTAATTCTCCATTCATCTTAAAAAAAAGACTTCTTTTCCAGAATGACCATAAAATTCTAATAATCATAAACATTACTTCAAAAGAATATGAATTAGTAATTTTTTGTGTATTTTTCAAGCATTACAAACAAACTGAAACACGTTAGGAATTGTTTTTCAAACAACAAATGTGAAAATGTAATGTTTTGGAAATTTAGATCAATATCTAGCTCAATTGAGAGTTACCTAGATTGAAATGAATGGTAGTTAACATTTCATATTGTTTCTAAAGATATGCAAATAATTTTATGAAAATAAGAATAATACGGCAAGCAATATTCGGTAATATTTGATACTTCTTCTTCTGAAAATTTTACCATCAAATAATAGTGTATCACATTCATTTATTTTTAAAATAAATACAAAAGATTTTACATTCTCATACTTTTGTTGCACAACATGACTTTACGAAAAGTAAATTATTATCAACATTATTAATTTGTATAAATTAATTCTTTCAAAGATACCTTTTGTGAAACTCTTGTAAATGTTAATGAATTGGCTCTTTGATTAAATAGTTGAGATGTTTCCAGAGTCAGTGTATACAATCTCTGAACACTTTTTTCTTACAGTTTTATAGTAATATTTGCCTCACTATAGACTCTGCAGCTGTTACAGAAACGTTTATTTTCTATTAAACTTGAAGTTACCATTTCTTTATTGTAATTTACAGTTCACTGGTAATTAAAGTTTCGGATTAAAAAAGGGGGAATGATAATCTGTTTCTTCATTAATCAGTATATGTAGGAGGACTTATTTAACGATTTAATTATAGTTATCTATAATAAAATTTTTCTTTATTAGTGCATCCATATAAGTTCGCAAATGTACATTTAGACCAAAAATTTTATTATTTCAATGAAATATTTAAAGGAGTCAAAATTAGAAATGGTCAAAGTTATTGAAATAGCGTTCAATAAAATACTTTTAGCCAGCGAGAAACTCTTTTAAAATCTGTGAAATATATTTTATTAAACATTTTCTGTTGATTTATCCTCGCATAAATAAATAAAACAAACCTACATATACTAGTATTTGATTTTATGCTCCGAAATTAAATTTGTAGCACTCTTAAATACGTTCAACTAATCAAATTTTAAGAAATGTATTTATTAAATAATCCATTAAATGTATTTTTCTTAAATTTTGAGTTATAGAATAATGTAAATTGAATTTGTAGACTCACTAAAAATAAATCAGACAAAACAATTTAATATCAAAGTATATTAAAAGATCATTTTTATTACCTTTTACGTAATGAGCTCTTTTTAAAGATTAAAAAAATAAATTATTCTCATAAGTTACAAACACTTGATTTTAAGGCGTTTCATAAAATAATTATTTTGAAAAGGATTTTAATTTAACCTTTATTTGTTAACTTTCTCACACCAAAAAATATGATGCTTTATGTTATTTTTTCCACTACACTTGTTAAATAATTTTAAACCAATAGAAAACTTATTAATATTTATTCATTTTTATTCACATAAAAAAAAACTAAAAAGATTACATAAGACTCATATATTTTTCGTACGCGTACGAATACATATTAATTCTAAACTGAATGTATTTAATTTTATTGCTAGGATTTAATCATGTATTAACTTCCCTAGATGTGGATAGTTAGATATGTGTCTATCACATTATTAGAGATTAGTTGAAAAAGGAATCATAATTCTCTATTTGTTATATTTAACTATATTTTAATTTAGAGTCCATTTTATTTTACTATCAAATGTTTTAATTAGGTTTGATTCTGAAAATTTAACTAAAGGTTGCATTAGTGATTAATGATATCAGGTTATATTATCATTACAGGGATCCATTTCTTTCTTTTTAAATGTTTTTGAAGAATTAAATGCTCCATCTTATGATTCGCAGCTAATAATAAAAAGAATATTTCAGACCCTGTTCAAAATAGACTTTTATATAAGTTTCTTATTATGTACTAAGAAGTTATAAAATTTCAAATTTAAGTCACAGAAACTTATAAAAACGATATGTACATCTAATAAATTGACTTTAATTTATAGTTTCTTAGAAATGAAATAATACAATTCATTTAATAACTATTGTTTCTAAATAATAGTAATAAAAGCTAATAATTAGTTACAATCTCGATTATTAGATGTAATTCGCGACTTATATCCACAAAAATGTAAGAGACAAAATACGTACTAAAAAGATGGTTGAATCTCTCTTTTTATCACTCACTCAAAATATTTTTAATCTATTTTAATATTTTCAATTTATTTTTTGACATTTATTAGGAAATTAATTTAAAATGATATTAATCTAAGTAAGATATCAGCAATATACTGACTTAATATCAGTTACACCAAAACATCTCAAAAGCTCTAAATTGTATTATCAGCTAGAAATTCATCGTGATTAGTTTTCCTTCGATCAAAACAATAATTCTTTACAGATCTAATAACCTCATTCTAAAACAGTAGCAATTTCAGTTCTGCTTCCTTACCAGCATATTTCACAAAGAATTATACAGATAATTAGTAGAATACTTGTTTTACGATTCTACTGAAATTGCTTTTGTGTTGTGAAATCTGCTAGCAAGCGGCAACCATTCGACTTTACGACCACGAATTCCAAAGTAAAATTCTTCTCTTTTAAAGGCAGGATTCTGCGTTACTCGTTTTCGGTTTAATTAGGTAGCTAGAGCGCATACCCAATCTTAATTAAAAGTTTTATTTTAACTCCAGCAAACTCCCTTGTTTTGTTTATTATTTCGCCTTCAAAGGATATTGGCTTAAGCTGCGGACCAAACTGTGAATCTGTTACAGATTGGGTAATAAAACATGAAGCTTTTCTTGCACTAACTTGGGTTCTATTTTTTTTACTAAGGCTTGAAAATACTTCTTAATGTGTCATATATTAGTAATAATATTAGTTAATTAAATTGACAAAAACCTGCTTGTTCATGAAAATTAAATCAATATACAAAGATTGATAAATATTTATTACTATAATTTTTCCCCTTTCAAATACAATATCATCCACTTCTAAATAGCATACTCATACAAAATTAGTTTTCTATTAGCAATGTCAAAGTAATAAGTATAAGAATTTAAGTTGAGTGTTTAATGCTATAATTGGATATTTTATTATTGGTTGGCCTTCTTTCATTAACATTGCTTTAAATGTTTCTTGGGGATGGACTTTGAATTTCGGTCAAGTGACGAGGACGACACCTGATCCGGACACTAACACCTCTCCAAACTTTCACACCCAGAAAATGAGAATATTTTATTACGAATGACGTCAATTTAGAGTCCTGATTTTCCAAATCTTTTCCACTAAATTTTTCTAACGGTGTATTTTTAGTGTGCACCATGTTTAAGTGAATGAAATAAAATGTTGCTAAAGGCTATCATTTTTAAAGTGTTGTTTTATAACTTAATAAAAAGAAATTATCAATAAATTATCTTGAATTGAAGATAAATTTCTTTTTATCACAAATTAATTTTATAAGCAACATTTTAATTCAATCACTTAAATATGGTGCACATTAAAAATACACCATTAGAAGAATTTAGTGAAAAAGATTTAAAAAAACAGTACTATAAATTGATGTCATTCATAATAAAATATTCTCATTTTCGGGGTGTGAAAGTTTGGAGAGATGGAGATTTTCAAGTTTTCAGTAATGAACATCGAAATTTTGAAACAATGGTGAAATGAAATAAAATAGTGATATTTCTACCTTACGTTTTCAATTTACTAAAATATATTTTTTTCAAAAATCACTCTCTATTGTGATTGATTTTGTATCACATAAATGTTAATTTTTATAACACTTAAAAATATTTCATTGAGAAAAAAAATCATAATTGTTTTAAATACTTTTATCTTATTAAATTAACAAAAGTATTTATTGAAATTTAATGAAGCATGGTGCTGAAGTAATTTTAAGTATGATTTCAAATATGCCTGGTTTTCAATAAATGTACAACAAGGAAATAGTTAAATAATAATTAAATATTTTTAAAATAAAACAATGACCAAGAATAAGTGTAATCTAAATTACCTCAAGGCAATAATAATTCATTTTATTGTTTTCCATAATTTTTTACTATATATATTTTGTTATAAGGCATTCAACTCTGCTTTAGAGTAAAGGACAGTAATTTTTTTATATTATTTTTTCTATTTCTACGAATCAACTTATTACTCATGCTGCAAAATTTTATGATTTTTGCAGATCTTTATGAAGAAAATGCTTGAATATTCTTATAATCCTTTTACATAGATGAATAATTCTATGAAACAGGGAACCTTATTCCATTGGTCACAAATGCTACCATTTTGGAAGCATACATATATCATAAAGCGAAGAAACCAATCATTTTACTTATTATGTCATATAAAAATCGAAAGCTCTATGTAGTTTAATAAAGTCACTCAAGATGAAGTCAGTGATTAAAAATATTATACTCTCTCTCTCTCTCTCAATATAAGAAAATAAAATTGCTGATAGAAAATAAAGTGAATATTAATCTATGTTATTTAAATTTCTTTTTACATAATGAAATTACTATCACTTATTTTTATTACTATTTTATTTATTATTTATATACTTTTTTCCGAGTATTAATATTTTTAGCTCTACGAATATACATATATACTTAAGCGATTACTTATGCCAATTTCAAAAGCAAAGAAATCACTCAAAACAGAAGAGATAACAAAAATACAAATACACATTTTTCACAAGAAATATGCAGCTTTCATTGATATTTACTGAATCAAACCTATATATATATATATATATATATATATATATAGCCGAAATAGACCAAAAAAATCGAATGGATGAAAAGAAATTTATTGAAAAAGTAGCATGGAGCACAATGCGAGTGAAGGCGTAAACGTTCTTGTGACAGGTGTCAAGCCAGAAACATCCAGTCTTTAGTAAGGGATATGATCTCCCCTGACTGCTATGCAGGTTTCATATCCTGTAGCCATGCTGAGTATGAGGGTTGTCAACGAGTTGCTGAGGCATTGCAGCCCATTCGTCTTCACCACAAATCGCAGCTCCGGAATTGTTATTGGTGGTAAGTTAAGTGCTGCTAAGCTTCTCTGTAGAAAGCCCTATACATGCTCAATGGGATTTAGATCCGGAGACTTGCCGGTAAATCCATGCGTTCATTATTTTCACTGTCCATCAGCTCTTGGACAGCTACTGTGCGATGAGTTGCCGCATTGTCTTCCATGAATAGGAACTGCAGAGCCACAACGCCACAACATATGGAGAACAAAAACACATATAAGGAAAGAGAATCTCATTACAATATTGACCCGATGACTGAACCTCCGTCGGAGATGTGAAGGTCAGTATGGCAACAAAGTGTGATGCCACCCCATACGAAAACATCATGACCTACCAAACCGGTCTCTTTCGATGATGTTGGAGTGGTTATTGGGGGTTCCTTGCTCCCTCCAGATGTGAATGCATCTGAAATTGCTACTGAGACTAAAACTGTTTTCATCTGTGGAGAGTACTCGAACACTTGATTATCTGTCCAATTCCGGTGTTTCCGACTCCAAAGAATACTCCTTCTCCGATGATCAGGTATTAAAAGTACACACCATACATGTCGATTGAACAAACAGACCACCACTTTGCAACCTCCTGGCCACTGTAAAACAGGATATCGGTCGTCAAATCACTGCGCCGTGTACCTAGTGATTTCTCCTGCTATCAACCACCTGTTCCTTTCGATATGTTTGGCAATATAGTAGTCGTCCATTGGCAGGGTTGATCACGCATGACCACTGCTGAGCCGTCAGACAGCTATTCCTGTTGTTTGAATTTTTTTCCAATGTCGTGAAATGATGCTGTGAGCAATCTAGAACTCCGCAGACACACTTGTCACACTTGACCTTTCCTCTGTCTTTCCAATGTTTCGACTTCGGGTAAAATCATCTAACAGATTGATTGCTCGACATTTCACACTCAAAGTTGCTTAAATTACTAAACATCGTGCAATCGCTGTCCCATAAATGCTAAGCTTACACCACCGGAGTGCATTATTCCGCTTCTATTCTCCGAAATTACGTCTTGATGAATATCTGCTCCATGTGATACCATACCTTACCCTGGTTAGTATAATGATTATAATTTCAGTCCACTCTGTCTCTTCTTTCCAATGATATGCTAATTTTCTAACATCCTCCTTAATTTTTACACATGAGTATATATATATATATATATATATATATATATATAATCTTATAGCATATTAAATGGAATATCTGCAATTTTGCATGGGTAAGAATTTAAAATGAAACTCAATAAAATTTATTAAAAGTATTTTAATATAAATTTCTTACAGAGGAGCAAACATGCACTTGCAACCAAAAAAATATGACTATCTCCAAAAAATTCAATGATGGATAGTAAATTATCAGGAGTATATGTCATGACATCCTGTAAAGTACTCTATGCAGAGTTAAGCATAACGACAGAACATCTTGGTGAAGTCGAAAACACTCGTTCACTAGCTGTGTATTTAAAAATTTGCTTTCAGATGGTGAACGAACCGTAATCTTGCAACGTATTGTCTGAAATCTAGAATGCGAAGTCAATGCTACTTCAATATTATCAATTTAAGTATATGCATATATATATATATATATGTATGTGTGTGTGTGTAAGTATATTAAAGAAAATTTTTAAAGATAAGAATAGTAATTCATTCAAGGAAAAATATTAAAAACGCAAAAGCTTCCGATTATTTGGAATTTAGAGAAAATGTAATTATAAAAAAGTCAACGATAAAAAAAGGTGATGGATTTAATCTAGGGCTAAATTTTAGAATACAGTTGTTTAATCATTTTATTTTATACCTGGATATAGCTACACACGCAAAGACAAAATAAGTAAAGAACACACACTACAATGTTAGAATTTTAAAGCAACATTTAAAAAGGCGATAAATTTAAGAATTTGAAATATAATGATGATTAGAATTGAAATAGTATCAATGTAATAGAATGAGCATTTTGTTGAAAATGGGGTCAATCTTAGAAAGTGGAAACTTAAATGATCCATTTGAAACAGAATCGTAAGCATGCAATTAATAATAATCACTTATTTATAAAAATAATATTATTCAAAAAACAATTCTGTCAGCTACGAAGAGCAGAGTAATAATAAACATAACAATTTTCAAAAATTGCGTGAATATATATAATCAGAAACAATAGAAAACCACAATGTCATACGATATAACATGCACTAGAATTATGTGCAATGAAGACAAAATCTATTTTATGAGTCCCTTTAAAGAACAATGTTTGAAAAGATAAATCTTGAATCGAAATACTCCGTTGGTATTATTATCATACATAATTTTCATTTACCAAATTTAATGTGTCTTCAACTTTTTAATCTTGCACAACGTAGCAAAAACACATAAGCAAAGACACATAAGAGGACACATAAGCAAAAAAACATATACTTTCAATAACATACATAAAGTTGTAATGAAACAATGACTAATTGGATTCCAATATCCTTTAATCAATTTTTAAAAAAGCTCAAATTGTGTCGAAAACTCATTAAGATTTAAAATACTCCTCTTTTGAGCAAAAAAGGCTTTTAAAAATTGTTTCATCAGGCTAGAAGACTCAAAAAACAGAGAAATAGGATGAGTTTGAAAACAAAATGATCAAAAATAAATTTTAAAATTTTAATAACTTTTGAATAAACTTTTTAAAGGGAACATGCAATCATTTTACTCCACACATCAGTGCAGCAACTTAAAAAAATTTAGAATAATACGTTTGCTGGTGTGAACTTGTATAACAAACAAATTTTTAAATTTATGTATTTAGGAAAAAGGAAACTGGATTTTTTCATTGATTTTAAAAGTTAAGTAATTTAATTATATTGTTCTTATTCCATGGAATAATGAAGCAAGAATAGTCACTGTCTTATCATTTTGCTTAAGTAAACACATAAAATAGTATAGATACACGATTGATAAATTTCGGAGAGATATTTTAATATATTCAATAAAATTTAACTCAAAACATACTTTTCAAGAATAAGAGTTATTCTTACGAAAGGAATTTTATGGTTTAATGTTATAACATAATAAGTAACTCTGTTATTATAAATTGTTAATTCATAATTTTAAAATAAAATCTGTATATTTTAACTATCAATGAAAAACTAATTAAATTAAAATTGTAGAATAAGATAACAATTTTAATATGTCTGAAAATATATGCTTATAGAGTGAAGATATCACATAATGTACAATTAACAATAAAACAATGAATGATGTAGTATTATTCAAATAACTTTGTAATATTTCTGGTAATTGTAATATAATTAAGCCATCATTAATGATCAGAAATAATTAAAATATATAGCAAATATAAATGTGTTTCACTTCTTCAGTTATGTGTGTTAGATATCTTGGTGAATTTAAAAATTTAAATATATGAGCTTTCTGTAATGTTTCATAATTACAAGATTTATATCAAAGATAAAAAAAAGAGCTTTCAAAATCATCTTATTAAAAAGTTCAATATTTTTTTCAATAGGTAATTTCAAAATTTTTGATTAAATTTATATATCAGTATAAGTCTTTGATGTTATTCTTACACAATTTAAAATGAATAATATAAATCTTTGGCCAAATAACAAAAAAAGTAAAATTTGCTATTAAATTTTCTTCACGAAATGTTAAGTTTTTAAAAACAATTTTGAAAACTGTTCCCATCATTAACTTCTATTCAAGTTTTCGATTATTTTTTGCTATGAATTCCAGGCTTTAGACAAAAAATATAGCATTCTGTTTCTTCTTTGAAAGATCATTAGCATAAGTACTTGGAAAAAAAAACATTTTCCTCAAAAAGATTCTTAGAACCAGTGCCCCTCACTCTCTCTGAATCGATTGATCAATTCTAAATCGGAAAGACAAAATCGATGTTGGTTATTCCAGGAAATGTCTGTTTTATTTTGGAAATGAATGAAGCTTTTCTTGTTATGTATTCTCTGAAACCCATTTTTTTAAGGAATCTGTAAAAGCTATTTTTACTTGGAATTTTGATGGTGCTTGTTTAATTCTATTTTAGCATTTTTATGCCTTTTCCTCTCCTCTATTTTAAATGTGTCTTACTTTTGTATGAATCATAATATTTTATGTTTAAAAATATGAAAGTTTATTTAAAAAATTTTACTAAGCATTTTTTCAAAATATTGTTCTTAGTTTCTTCTGAATATATAAGTCGCTTTGACATCAATGAAGCTTATACTTTTTTGTTTTGCAAATACTTCTGGTTTTTGTAAATTTTAATGGAAATTTTTTCTTAATTTTATTTATTAAAGGATTTTTGCGTTGTTTTGCTTTTTCTAGGTCAGATAGTAATGGCCTTTTAATTTATTGCATAGTATTTACAGTAGCCATTATGAATAAGACTACTTCTTTCAATTCCTTTTTTCCTTATATATATATATATATATATATATAGTGTGTGTACTTTTTTCGAGACTTGTTGGTTAAACAAAAAAAAACTAGCGAATTAGTAATAACTGTATATGAATATAACTGTGAAAGACGTGGTATCATGGACTCTTGTCGGGCCTGCATATGTTGGTAAATAACACTAGAAAAGTCAAAATCAAGGAACATTTAATTCAAATATAATTTTAGCCAGTATGATGCTTTTTATGCAATTCGAATAAAAATAGATATGTTTAAATTAAAAATATTATCAAAATATTGAAGAAATATAAACAATACCATTATATTATCATAAAGGTAGAATAATTTTAAAAGAAACAAAAAGAATGTAATGGATTTATCAAAGTATTTGCACCTCTTCTATGAAACAAAACATTAAAAATAACACATGGGAATAAAAATATAGATTTAGGTAACTCGGAATGTCTTTGTAATATGATAAATAAATATAAAATTTGAAGTAACATGTATAACTATACTCAATTCTTGCAGTTCAATAATTCAATGTTTTTCTCATCTTTTTCCGCTCTCAAATGTGCTAGTTTTAAAGTTGAATTTCTAAAGATGTTGCCCTCTTTCTAGTAAATCGTTCCGTTTTTATTAATAAATCTCTTATACATGTTGCTTTGTTGTAGAGCTTGCTCTTAAAAAAAAGACATTATATATTTTTCTGTTCAAATTAATAAGCCAAAATATTAATAATATTCCTTCATAACCTATTTGTTAAATAAATATAAGTAAAAATTAAATATCAAGGTTTTATTTAAAATGGATTAAGTGGTATAAAATAGTTTCAAATGAAAAATAATATACAATTTATAAGAGCTTGAGGTACCTAAGGTACCTAATAATTATCAATAAATTAAATACATTATCTTTTTTATGTAAGTAGCTATGGTATTTATTTTCATATATAGCGTCTCAACATCTTATAAATTACAAATTATTTTAAATTTAAAAAATATTTTTATTCTTTCCAGACCATTTATAAATTAAAGCGTGATTTAAGAAGAATTTTACTTATAGATATTTAATCCATTTTACTTACAAATATTTAATCCGTTTTACTTACAAATATTTAATCC
>BMAW01086448.1:99033-118051 GCA_019974015.1 Nephila pilipes
TACTTACAAATATTTAATCCGTTTTACTTACAAATATTTAATCCGTTATGACTGAAAAGCAATTACGCAAGGTATATGTAAGTGCGAAATTTCAACTCATTGGACATGGTTAATCTCATGACCTGGCTCCCCAAGACCCATAAGTCTGTCACTGGTTACTATGCGAGAATTCCATAGTATGGTATTATCTCAAAGTTATACGTGTATGAATTTTTCAGCCTGATAATAAGTGCGTTAAAATTCAAGTAAAAAGTGCAAACCCGAGTAAAAGTGTAAAATAACATAAATTCGAGTAAAAGTGTAAAAATAACATTGGAACATCTTTGGTTTATATGTATAACAGTATGGAATATAATATTTCTTTAGTGACTTTTAATAAATTATAAACTTTTATAGAATGAATATAATTTGTTTAAGAGAATAAAGTTTATAATTCAACAAACGACTATAGTTGAATTAACTAACTTGGCATGTTGAATAATTTAGAGTATACAAAATTATGATTTTTAAACATTGATAAATCTATATTATATTAATTTAAAACAGATTCTTTTATCATTTTCATATATTCTTAAGACATAAAATACATTTCAAATGATTTACATATCTTTAATAAATGATCAAAATATTTTTGATGCATTTATATGCTAAATTTCATTAAAATGTTTTCTGATATGAAGTACGTTTTTCCATCAAAATACTTATATAAGATTTAAATAAAGTTTTATCCCTATATTTTGATGCCGCTAAATTCCAAAAGGAACATTCACTGAATTAATAGCTAAAGATCAAGGAAGTAAATGGAAATGAATCGTCTTCACCTCAAATAATGCAACGATTACAAAGTAATCATGCATATTCATATTTCATCCCGAGATCATGTTAATGAAATCTTCAAATTTAATGATCGAAATTATACCTAAGAATATGTTTCTTAATTAAAACATCTACAAACAGCTTTTATACGCAATTCAGATTTATGCATAATTTGATGAAAATTAATTATAATCTTTCTAACAATATATGTCTCAGCTTCATTAAATTAATTTCATTCATACTTCAGAATCGCTTTAATAATATATAAAATTAATATATTGAGTTAATATTTCAAGACTAATTCTTCAATCTAATGTTATTCAATCTAATGTTCAATCATTCAATCTAATATTATGTTCCAATTTTTCAAATACAAAATACTTCAATCAGTGTTGCTTTACTATATATATATTGACATTATATTTTTGTATTAAATACACTATATATATATATATATATATATAAATTTATATTAAAGCTATGAAATATATTTCATATTTTTGAAAACTGTTTCAAATTGCTTAGAAATAATTTCATACAATGTGTCTTAAAAGTATCAAAATCTGTATAGTGCTCTAAGTGTCCTAATTTGTTAATTTGTTGGATTGTGTGAGTGTATGTGTAATAAATTAATCTATAAATAACTCAAAGTAAAAATAAATACCAATCAAAATTCTTAAAATGTTTAATCAATTAAGAATGTCTTAAGACATTTTAACACTGACTTTTTTATTTATTCTGAAGTATAATAATTGTTTTGTATAGCCTGTTTTTGAAACATTTATTTATAAATTTACTTTATTTTTAATTATCCACAATTTCCATTTTACGGAAATTTGACATGAAAGCTCATTACGTAATCTTTTCTAGCATTATTTGAAATATTGCCAGCTTCAATAACTTTTAAACTGCTTAGTGTGAAAACGAATAGCCTTATAAAACTGTATGATATAAAAATGTTACACATTTTTTTTATATTTTGTTTTACTAAAACCAAATGAAAATTGTTAAAATAAGCAATTTATGGTTCTAAATAAGTATGTAAAATAATTTGAAAATAGGTTGATTAATAAAAACAAACAAAATGATTTGACGATTAAATTCTAATATCTTAAGATATTTATTTTAACTTTTCTTGCATTAATTAATATGGACTTAAAGAACTGCGAATGAAATAATCTTCTAGTAACAAATTTTCTTTTTAATATTTCTGTGTCAAACTTTTACTAAAGAAAAAATTTATATTGAAATGATACTAAACCATAAATGTGATGATACTATAAATGATACTGTAAATGTATAAAATTATTCGAAAGCTAACTAATTTTTAAGAAATAGTATGACAATATTTTTTCTCCTAATGGAAACGCTTTGAAATAAAAATATAATTTTAAATTCTATGAATACCATTGTTGATTGTTATTTGTTTTAATTTATCAACAGTTTTAAAACATTTTATAATTCACAAGTTTTCAAAAATTGAATATGTGATTTGTGTAGTGAAAAATATCATTTAAAATGATTTTTTCATGTAATAAATAAAACGCTCAAATGCATGTACATTCTTGATTATATATATATATATATATATATATATATATATATATATATATATATATATATACAACTCTTTTTCACACGGTTTTGAAACAACATAGTTCAATAATATACTTTTGTACATGAATTTTTTGTTCCAACACAAATTCTCATCCCAAAAGTTTTTCCCAAACACTCAAATGCTGCTCTTACCGCCGAATACTATCTCTTTGATTTACCCACTCGATCAGAGTATTATAGCAGCATTTAAAATGTACTACCTAAAGGAAACGCTGAAAAAATCGATGAAAGAAGGAAATTTGACTATTGTGGAAGCATGGAATAAAAGTTTACAATTATGGATTGTATTACTTCATTTGTATCAAACAGTTGGGCCAATAGACCTTAAATGCTTATCGAAAAAATATTTTGCCAGCAAGAATCAAAAGTGAAAGTTTCTTAGTACAAAAATGAGATGTGTGTTCTGAATTTATAACTATATCAAGTGCAATAGGTGTCGAAGGTCTTAACAACATATAAAAATCTGATATCGAAGAATTGATATTGTTGCTAGAAAGCCATTTGGATGAGAACAATTTGATCTACTTTATGACAGTTTAAGACAAAAAAGATGTCGATAACGACAAATTCGAAGATGAAGTTAGCTATTGACCACTATTTTCACTCACGAAGGTTTAAAATTTGATATAAGTATGGAACTTTTTCTAACTCATGACCCTGACATGGAGCAGTCATTAAAATTTCAACATAATATAAAGTTTTGTGTAACAGGATATCAAGAGTTATCTATGCAACTTCAGAAGCCCAAAAAAAACAGCTGCTAATAACAGACTTTGTAACACCAAAATAACTAAAAAAACAACATAGACCTTTAATAACGTTCGAAATTGTTCATTTGTATTAAAGCCGACAGTTTTGCTAGTCATATCTGACAAACATATTGATGAAAGCATTTTTGATCCAGTTCGTAATAATCGTACATGTTTGTTATCAAGTAGAGATGAATAATTGTTAGTTATTAGTTTTATTTTTAATTTCAATTAGAATTTTTCAAATGTTGTATGTACCTATAAACTGAATTTTCACTGTACATTAATTAAAAAAGTTTTGTAATAAAAATGAATTGCTTTTGTTTTATAAGTATGTAATATGGATTTCATTATTACTTCTATGCTTGGTTTTTTGAGAAAATATTTGGAGTTTTTTCTTCTTACATGATTTTTTAAAGTTGTGGAACAAATCCAAAAATTTATTATTTTTTGCGTGTATCCTTTGCACGGTTTTCTACGGAACGAATCTACCTTGTAAAGAAAGAGTTGAATACACTCACCCACCCACCCACATATATATATATATAAATTCTTGATTACTTATCTTTGTATTAATGTTGTTACATTAAAGCTATTATAATATATGTTATTTCTGCACAAATAGTTCCGGTTTGGAGAACAGATTTTGAAGTCACAAAAAAGTGTCATTAAGGGAATCATAAAAATGTATATGTCTTTTTTTATTTTATATAGATAAAAAAACGTGATAAATTATTACAGTTATATTAAATTTGGAGCAAAAATTTAAACAAGTATTACAATTCAACTTTTCTATATACTAATCTCTTATAAACTATATATAAAAATTATCAATAATATCTCTGAAAACTTTATAAGTATTTTATGAATATTTATTTTCGATATTGAAAGGTATTAAAATTTTTTGCTTTAGTTATATTGGTAATGTAGCAAATAATATAAAAGTTTTATTATATACCAGATATATGTTAATTGTGTACTTTAAAATGAGTTTAAATCTCTTCCAAAGAAAAAAAAAATATCTGAAAAAATAATTATTTCATAGCTTAGAAATATGTTTAGTTCTTACACACACAAGAAGGATTTGAAAATATGTCCTATATCTTAAGCATTTATACTACTTAAAACATTAAACAGGGAACATAATGATAGGAACAAATTATATCCACGACAAAAAAAAATCTATTTGGAATTAATCAATGTTTAATTATGTACTTTCTTTTATAAAAGTACCTTGCACTCCTTCGTACTTAAATTTACTTATGTTTCAGGCATTTTATACATTATTTTGTGAAGATTATTTATTCTGAAAGTTGTCAGAAGGCAGACCCGGTAATGAAATCAAGATGAAAATAGTTTATAAACTGTTTAGATAACAATATAACAATAACTTCCATGATGATTAACTCAAGATAAAAAAAAAATGGTCATTCTAGAATCTATCAAAAAATAATTGGATGCTAAATTCAGTTTTCAGCAAGTTTTGTTTTGCTCTAAATTAAGAATGGTTGTACAATTAATTATTTGATCAATAATATATTTGTTTATTCGTTACAATGTTTATAGGTGAGAATATTAAATCTCTTATAATTCAAAGATTAATATTTTCGAATAATTAAATAATGATTTTTGTACACTTAGAAAATGGAAATATCTGAATAAAAGCACAAGAAACACAAAATAAGTTTAAGACTTATAAAGCTGTTATTTATTAAGAGAAACTAATAAAAAGAAAAAATAGTTCATAAAAATACAATTGATACTGTAAGGGCATAAAAGTAAACGTATGTTTTTTGTAAATTTCTATACTTACAAATATTTACATTTTCGACGAAAATAATCCTTTTCTTATTAATTAAATTGATTCATAGAATAAGCAACTCAAGAGGACAAATATGAACTTAAAACAATTAAAAATTTTAGAAAGTATAAAGCTTATGGAAATGAGCTTGCAGTTCAAGAGAATAGAAATTATTCAGTACTCATTAATGAAAACTATTAAGATACTTGAGGGAAAAAAATTACTTCGAAGTAAATTTTTTATTAAAATTCGATCATGTATTTGATAGGTTATTATTGCAGTAAAATTGTAATTACTTTGCTTTTTGTATTGCGTTTAAAAATTTAAATTAATTTTACTTAAATTAATATAAACTATATTTAAACAATTAACTCTATTAATACTAATTTTTATTTATTCTTAGTGTATCGAATATTTTATGAGTAATTTTACAACGTGTTAAGATTCCAGTTAAAGTTTAATACGAGGATAATTTTATCAAATATTATACAGATTTGCTTTTCAAAATAACTGTTAACACTCATTATAATTTAAATACTATATTTCTAACAGTTTCAAAACTATATATTTTTTTAAATTCTTCGTCCGATTAAGTATTGAACAAATAATAATTATATCATTTATACTTTTTAAGAATTTAACACAATTAAGCAATTATCTAAAGTTCATTAATAACTTTTCAAGGAAAAAGATGCACAAACCATAATCGCAACTTTCAAATTGTTGGCACATCTTGCAAAATACTCGACCTTACTTCATCTTAAAAAATTGTGGTCTTAAGTAAAGAGATAATTGAATATGTTTGAGCTATTTCCTTATAATTATGGGAATGATCATTTCCGTTGAATATTTGTGTCACTGCCAAATAAAACTTCTGCATTTCATGAATGGATAAGTATGCAAAATACAATAAAATTATTATTGAAAAATTTTATGTGAAAATATATTAATTCTTTTCTACGAACACACAGTTATATTATCAATAAATCCTTACAAAAATAAATATTGAAGAAGGATAAAAGAAATGAAAGAAATGGTGTATATTTATATTAAAAAGGATCGTTTCAAATCCTTAAATCATGGTTGTAGAAACAGTGCTCAAATTATATTCTTCTAGCATGAATTCTTATACATTCATACTTTGTTCTAATTTTAATTTTCAGTTTAAATTACTTTCAAGCTCTGATCTTTAGTTTTTCTCATATTAACGTTGAATTTTTGAAACCTAATTTTTTTTATATAACTTCAATAGCATAACGTTAAACTTAGTTCCTCTAATTTGAATTTACTTCAATAAATTCAAATATTTAATTTTAATAATTCAACAATTTTTATAAAGTATCTAAATTTAATTTAACTGTTCAACTATTATGGTGAGAAAGTAAGACATAGAGATATAAAATCGCATGAGCTGCATAATGTACTCGCATTTGCTTTCGGAAACATTCATAATTGAAAAAGTAAGTTTTCACTCAAAAACACAAATATCATAAAATTAATCTACATATTATAGCAATTGAATGTTATTTAAATTTTAAAAAAAAAATAATATTGAATACTACACACCTGGAAATTAAAATATTGATACAAAAAAAATATTTCCTCCATTTGAAAATAAGTGGTAACCACTCTTGGTGGTTGCTGTACCAGTTTGTCGGACAGAAGCTTGGATAAATTAGGAGGGGACGAAGTAAGTACCGTGTTCTAGCGGCACTATGTGCTAAGTTCAGAGGCATTCTCCTCGAGTGCTAATAGTAAGAGTAGAATAACTCTAACGCCTGATACTCTAGGATTCCTTTCAAGGATTATATACGATGTTGCGATAGCAGCTAGTTCTAATCCCAGATACGGTGGGAGGGGCTGTTGAAGTAAGTGCCCCTGAGGTACGTTGTGACAAGTTCACAGGCATTCTCGTTTGGTGCTGATAGTTAAAGGAAAAATTTCATGTCCTCAATCATGTCCTCAAGTGCTAAAAGAAAGAGGAAAATCAAATCTCTTGCTTGGTGGAATAGCATTCCTTTCTCTTCGATGCTGTGACATTAACCGGTTCTAAATCCGGATAATGTGGTAAAGGATAAAATAAGTATCGTGTCTAGGCGGAAAGGAGAAGAAAGTTCAAGGCATTCTCCTCGGATGGGATGCTAAAAACGAGAGAAAAGGTGTACAAGTTCTAGTGGTACACATGGCAATTGATACAGAAACATGTTTAGGATGACGAATGTAAGAGAAAATTTATATCCCGTATTCCTAGTGCACTAGCATTTCCCTCTGTGAGTTCCATCGATATGTGATATTAGCCGTTCCCAAGCCTGTACAATATGGAACAGGTTGAAGCAAGTGCTGTGTCTAAGAGGTCCGAAGTGGAAAGTTAACAGGTACTCTACGAGTGCTAAGAGTAAGAGGTTTCAAATAGGTGGGAAAAATATTATGCTAGTTGCACGATGCAACATAAACACTCACCTCGAGTGAAGCAATTGGAAAAAAGCTGTGGAAGTAGTGTACTATTTTCATGTAGTGTACAAGTTGCTCGCTTTGGGAACTCAGAAGAAAGCGTGTCCTCGCGAATCGAAGTGGCAGAGCTATGTGTGGTTCTAGTAAGCAGAAAATAATGCGACCCTCTCCTTAGGTGCTTAAATCAAAGATCTGAAAAACCTACAGTTTTACAGATCTTTATACCGAGGCGCGAATTTAAATGTCAAAGACACTGTCTCAAATCGTATGTTGTGCATTATGTGCGAATCAGAAGGGTCAACCGCCTGAAATATAACTATAAGTAATATGCATTGGAGTAAATCAGAATGAATAATCTGATTAAATTATTTCATATTTCATTTCCTAAAATAAATGGAATTATTCAGAATAATATTTAATTCTGTAGAAATGTATTTATACACCATAACTGAAGAGTAAATAATAATAACAATGATGTAATTGAATTTTCCGTAATTATGAAATGACTTTTTTTTATGTAGCTCAGTATCAGAAAATAAATATTAACTGGTTCTAAAACAGTTTCATTAAAAAGAATAATTACAAATTCTATTAATTAAAATCACACATAAAAAATAAGTTATTCTTTAATATTAAACTTAAATTTCTCCATCTGAATAGCATTTTCTATTCAGAAAAAAGTAACATTTGCAGGTTGCATTTAAAATAGTTCCAGAAACAAATTTTTATTGTAAACGAATGTTTATAAGCGTAAACAATGCTTACTCTACGATGAATAATTCAGATCTTTCTCACAGAATATTCTGTGTTTCCAAATTCCTCAGCGATTTCTTTTTAAGTTATTCGATTCCCCAATAGCTTTATGGTAAATAATGTCGAAACTTTCTTTTCTCTTATGGTTATTTCACTGGTATTTATTCTTACTCTAGGAACACTATTTACTTTGAGTGAAATTCGGAAAAATTTGAGTCGAAAAAATGTGGTGAGAAATCATGCATTTTTGTCTGGTTTATCTTTTGAATGCCTTGAGGTGCTTGTTAGATAAATGTTTATATGTGTAGCTAAGTAAACTACAGCAAAAAAAAAATTATAAATTCTGAAATAAAGATGCAGCAAAGCATTTGAGCTTATAAATTTTAATATCGGTAATAGAATTATGATTTGAAATCTCGAGTAATCGAATTATGACTTGTAAACTAATGTAATCAATTTGTGATTTATAAGACCGAGTAGTCAAAATTTGTATTATCCATTATTAATTCTATTTTATAAATATTAACTTTTGGCATATTTTAACAGGTGATTAACTTATGTTTTATAAAATATTTATTTTTGTCTGATCTACACTGATCTACCTTAAATTTTTATATAATTTTTAACAACACAATTAAAAACTAAATAAATATATATAAAGATAGTTATAACAGGTATATCACTGTTTTTTTTTCTTTTATTTTAACAGTTATCATTATTTTTTTCTTCTATTATAACTACTTCTTATTAATATAATTATAAAAGTAATTAAGTTAAATTATAAAACGTGATGCAAAGTATTTATGCTTTTGTACCAGGAATTAAATGAATTTCTTGCGTAAGTAAAATAAATTTTATTTAAACATATCTCATACCATACTCTAGGAATTTCAAATAAGTATTTCTTGATTAATTGATAATAATAACATAACTCATAACTTATTAAAACCTTAAATATCTTAATTTATCATTAATAAATATTAATAAAGAATGAAAGATTTTGAAAAAAGTATTAAACTCAAGTAATAAACACAGTATATTTTTAGAAGGAACAAAAAAAGATTTTGATGAGATAATAATTCGCAGCTTAACATTTAATAAGCACTTAAAGAACTAATAATTACTGTTCTAAGACATCCTAAATTAAAACTAATTTGAAACATAAATTAAATTTATGTAAAGAACGAGTATATCTGTAAACTCACAGCCATGATAAATATTTTATTATGATGCTGATATTTTATTTAAAACCTATAACCCTAACAAATTACATAATAAATAGAGATCGATGTTTTAATGAGCAGAATAAAAATCCTTTTATTAATATTTAATATAATAATAATAAATAACACTATTTCTTTTAATATTTCACTTAAAAATTTGGCTCTTATTATTTTTTAATTTATTCCACTAAACGTACTGATATTGATCCACAAATATTGAATTTGTGTGACAAAGAATTGTCTAATCTTTCACTATCGCGTTCAAAAAATGAAATGTGCAATGTCACACAATCTTTTAGCAAACTCATATACATCGCATGAATTCCCTTTTAGCAAAATTAACATTCGTCATATACATTTACTTATAGTAAATTAAAGCGTAAATACTTGTGATTTGGGATAGGCAAGCTCTCGAAGCAAAACAGAATTATATGAATGGGTCTAACACTCTAAAAGTTATTAAGAGTAACTGACTCCAGATAGTTTGTGATTAGAGTAAAGAAACAAATAACTTGTAGAAAAATATGAAGAAGGAAAACTTTTCTTGTTAATATCCAAGACAAAACATTTGATTTTTAGCCTAATTCAAGTAGAGACACAATGTTTTGAGGTTTGAGCCGCTTACTGAGAGAAGAATATCTGTAAATCAAGCTTGACTGTTTATTTAGACATTCCCGATGAATATATCATTATCCAAAAATATAAATGTTAACTATGATAATTAAACTCCTTTGTAAAATTATTTTTCTGCTCCACTATTTCAGAAGTATCTTTTTTGGGATATAAAATTGATTGATGTGGCATTTGTAAAGATATATCTTGCTTAATTACAGCTCAGCTCCATTTTCATTATGGCATATAATACTCCTTTCGTCGCAGGTAAAAGTTCAGAGCAATAATGATTTTTTTTCATACCTCGCCCGAAGAAATTTACACATTTCCAAGCTCCTCATGTTGTTGACAATTGTCAAACAATGAAAACTGAAAAGTTCGGCAATAGACATAGTTTGTTATCCGTAGAAGCTACAAATTTGTTGCGTTTGCATTAGTCTGCATTACAATCCGTATAATTCTAAATTTATTAAAAGTAAAGACATTTAGTGAAGAGGATGTCATTAAGAGATCTTATTGAGAATTAGATAATCAGAAGCATTAAAAGTTGTATAAAGGTATGTTAACTGAAGCTATCAAAAAAAAAACTGGTAAATTTAACCAGTCTGGATTGTTCTTCATAATCACAGTTCTCGATATAATAACCTTACAAGAGCTAAAATCTTAAGAAGAGATTATGTAAAAGAAAAGTATTGCAAGCAAAATGTTTACATCTGGAAGAATTATCATACGAACAAATGAGCATCAAAGTGTTTGATGCATATTATTATAAATAGATAAAGCTAATAAAGTGAAAGTGCTGGATAATAGTAAGAAAAATAAATCACTTAAATCAAAACTTCTTCATAAAGATCAAGTACTGTCCCTTGTACGAAAATTCCTTTTCTTAGTCACAAACAGCCTTAGGAATTAAGTATAAATTAATGCAATATTAAGGATATAGGTAATGAAAGTATTAAAATAGATCATAGATGTAGTTAAAGAATGCAATCGATTGCGTACAATGAGTTGAAATCCTGGGCATTCTACTAGCTCTCCATTTCTATTGCTCTGTTGCTTTTCAGGACCAGGTTCAAATGCTTTCCCTACATTTAACATACATTAAAATGTATGAATCATGCTTTGAAAATTAAGATATGTTTCTGTCTTGCTTAGAGAATGCCAAATGTTGATTGTTAAGAAATTTAAATTAGCAAAAATTTGAAGATTGTAAATTTATTACTTGTGATGTGATGTCGTAACATAGAATTATCTAGAGATGTTAATAAGCCTGATTCATAAGTCAAGTTTCACCTTGAACTGATCAAGACCTGAAAGATAAAAGCCATCTGCCTGAGAGGTAATTAAA
Source organism: Nephila pilipes (assembly GCA_019974015.1). Classification (NCBI taxonomy): domain Eukaryota; kingdom Metazoa; phylum Arthropoda; class Arachnida; order Araneae; family Nephilidae; genus Nephila; species Nephila pilipes. The sequence continues at coordinate 110,404 of BMAW01086448.1, forward strand.
ATTTTGTTCTTTTGAATAATTCACTATATTTCAAATTTAGGCAGTATGTAAACTTTCTGTAAGTAAAAGAGAAAATATGTGTTTAACTTTAGATAACTTTAATTATCTCTCATTTTTTTTTCTTTCTTATAATTTATATCACTGTATCGTTTAATGAATATAAAAACTTTATATTCCAATAAAAAGTGTCACAGGAATCAGGAACTTAGATTATAGAAGCTTGAAAATTTTCATAAAATGTATTTCAGAATATTTGTTTCATTTATGAAAATTTTTAAATGACAGAAAATTCATATTTATTCTTAAATATTTAACCTCTCAAAACCTAATTAAAATCATATTCATATTCTGGTAGGTTATAAGATATCTTAAGATCTAAAGATTATATCTAATAAGAGAAACTTAAAAACAGTGACATTGATTTTCAGGAAATATAATTATTCCTTATGGTTACCTTTCCTTTCTTAAAATAAATTAAGCTTAAAGTATCTGTTTCATAGATAGTAATACAAAACATTAATTTGTCTATTAATAAGCTGTCTTTCCTTAAAAAGATGAATATTACGAATAACATTATGTGAATTTTCAAATAATGTTAAACTGGCACTTTCGCACACCGTTGTTGTGAATTCGCTTCACGAAGATAAGAATTTACTACAGTTACTCAGAACGTCGTAAGAAATTTATCTTTGGTAAGAAGAGTCTTTATGTGATCTTTTTTCATATGAGAAGAGAAAACATAAAGCAATAAACCGCTTAACGGCTCTCTTAAAGAGACATGTTACAAATGGGCAGTAAAACTGCAAGAATTCGATACATTTATACCCCGGATCATTAAAGACATAATATACGAAATCCATACAGTTTCAACAAGACTACTGACATTAAATTAAAGAAAATAATTATTGTAGTTGGTTTGTTACTCTTTGGAGTCTAGAAATAAAATTGCTTTTGCCTTATGTGTAACCTATATACCACTTGAAATGTATTTAATTTTCCCATTATTAGATCAACATAATGTTTAATGAAAGAAATTTTTCTCAGTAAATGCGAACGCTTAGGAAATAAAATGTAAAATAATAAATGAAACACCATTTTTGAATTTTTTGAAGTATTTTTGAATGTATATATTATTAAAAATACGTATACTCGTATTGTATACAGTTTCTTCACATGTATAATTTCCTTTGCTAGACGTTCATCAATTTTTTTTCAAATATTATTCAAAAATATTAATTTGAAATCTGTAAAATGTTACGTGAACTTTTCTTTTATTTGGAAACAATTTAATTGGTAAATTTATATCTTGTAAAACAGTTACGGGGACTTGAGCATGGGTGATCACGTCCATATTTTTTTATCTACAATTCTTGACAATAAAATAAAATGATTTATTTCAGTGCTATTTTAAAAAGTGTAGTGTTTGTGATAATGTTTGTATGGTAAATTCTAATACAAATTAAAAAGTTAATGTTGAAAGAACTTACACACTTTAGGGTTCTAATAAAATTTTTTAATTTAGCAAATAAAATGCATATTATTTCCTAAAATAACTACTGTTTCGTTTTTCGTTTTTGCTACTATAAAAATAAATCGTAAGGACACATAAGCATCAGTATATTTAATCAAGCGCAGGTTGGTTACAAAATGATCCTTATATTTAATTTTGCAATATTTTACAAAGTTATTCAAATACTAAAATGAACAATATATAATAAAAAAGACACACTTTTCAAATTTGATTTCAAGTAGTTTCATTTGTTTTATACATTTTAATTTCTTTATATGAAAAATATCTATACGAGTTAATTTCATTCTCCTCAAAGACGATGAAACATGTCTTTGTCGTTGGCAATAAAACCAATGGTTATACAATTCTGGAGCTTAGTCATTGTAGTTGAAAATGGTGGTGCCTACCCAATGATTTTAATTTTACCTAAAAGGAAAAAAATGGAAATAATAAGATCTAGAGAACTTGGAAGTTAGCAAATATGGAACAATTCCTCATCCCATCATCGTTCAATCCAATAATGTGAGATTTTCTCTTTCGGGTAAGGATGAATTTCTCACTGCTAAAGTTATAGAGCTACCTCCTGATAAAATTGAAGCTGGTACAGTACTCTTTTAATTGTGGAAACAACCGTAAATGTAACTCGCCTAAATAAATACCAACCGTTACAGTTCTTCTTTGAAGAAAAAGATGCCGCACGCCTTTCTCTTAGAGACAGTTGAAATGACGTTCGCTTTAGAAGAATGTAGTTCAGTTTCCCCTTGACATGTGGATTTCTGATTGATCATGTCCGGCTATTGTGAAAAATTACATTTTGGTTTAGTAAAATGTGCTCCTTCCTTGAGTATTATTTTTTCAATAATGTCACGGTTTTCCATTTTTTTTCCTGTATGAGAATACGAAATGCATATCGACTTTTTAAAGTTCTTTAAATGCTGTATGTTACAGAGAATAAATAGAGGTTTGGTAGAAATTAGCACATTTTACAATAAGATTCTCTTTACACTTTTGTACTTTCTATTTTTATACAATTACTAATAAAAATAATCTGTTGACAACAAAATAAAAATATTGATTTTAGTAAAAAGAATTAACAGCAATTTATGAGTCACAAAATAGAACATCCGAAAAATTAAAGTTTAATTGAATTAGCTATTAAAATTAATTCAAAAATAATACTTATTTTGAAGTTATTGCTGATAATATATAAATAAACATTATTATACTAATTGGTATGCCCTTTTATAAACTTATATATTAATTATAACAATAGTATTTAAGATTAAAAGTCGTTGTGATAGCACTAGAAAAGCTTTATTCAGGAATTTATGGATTATAGTGAAATCAATTGTCATGCTATTCTGCGAAAATAATTTCTTTATTATGAGCTTGGATATCCTTAACACTAAAAATAAAGATAAAAAAAATAATCATCCGAAATAATTACTGAATTGATGCAAAGACTAGAAAGAGATATAAGGTTAACTTAATTAAATAACTTTAAATGTTATCCAAAAGTAATTTTTCTATAATAGTAGTAGTATTTGTCATAAAATCATTACACCCTACTGTACAGAGGTAATCAAATTAAAATACAAATTTAAAACTGTTTTCCCGAGTAACAAATACTCTTTATTGGCAATGTATTCAAGAAAATTGATGAAAAAAATACATTTTAAAAAATAAGGAATTAGATTCACATAAGAAAGCTTACTGTCACGTTTATTTTAATAATTTTAAGTTGTACCTCAAGTTTATAAATTTTTTTTCTTATATTAGTCACTTAAGGTGGCTATTGTTTTAAGTGCATACTTTTGGCGTACTAGATCACTTTTCATTTTTTTTTTTATCGTTTGCTGTAATTTTAACTACATTTAGTTTAAATATATCCAATTGAATAAATTATCGTTTGCTTTATTTTTAATTACATTCTGAATATTTTCCATTTAATAACTTATCATTTCCTTTAATTTAAATTTTGAAAAAGTTTTCTATTCTCCATTTTTCAATATTTCGTTGGTTACTTTAATTATTTTATATTTAAGTAATTTAATAAAAATTATAAAGAAAAGTGTAGTTTGGGTGGCTAAATCTGTTTTTTGTAAATCTTTGTATAGAACTTTTTTGTTATTATTAGTATTTACATTATACTTCTTATTAGTATATCACATTATGCTTTAGATTGTTTACCTTTGTAATTATATAAATTAATATTTGTAGTATTTTGCAGTAATTGTTTAAAAATACGACATTAAAGACATGTGTCGACATAATAAAAATAAATTTAAAATTGAATATAATAAATATGTACTACAATTATAAATATAAATATATTTCACCTTTAAAAGAATTTTTTATTTATAGTATTTTACAGTAATTGTTTAAAAAGAGGAGATAAATGGTTTAAACTTCTGCTAACTTAATAAAACTAATTACGTTAATATATTTCTGATGTCATTCGAAACCTTCGAAATGAAGCAAATTAGATTTCATTTGCTCAAATTTCATTCATATTATAAGTTTTCACTTATGGAAACAACGTCACATTAAATTGAAATGTAACTCAATGACTAAGCACAAATATGAATATAGAATTGCTTGTAATTAAATTTATGTTATTTATTTTGTCATACATTCACTTTTCCTAATATCCTGTTCCTGTCTCTAAATAATAATCATTTCCACAAACAATAAACACTTTGGCATTATCGTATGGAGATATTATAGATTATTATATTGCTCAGAGAAATGAAAGCGTAATAAAAAGTCCCATTTTCGTTATCTCTTTCCCAAAAGAACATTCCATATTTATCTCGAAAACTACCTTTGAGTATTCCTTAATCTTACACAATGATCCATAAATATGTATAAAGGAGGCTAAATTATTTGTATTTTCCTCAGATTTGCTCCAATGAATATTTATGTAATATAATAGCTCAGGCGAAGGAAGAATATTAATAACACGTGCTAATCTATTCAAATATCTTATAATAATATGTCCCATTAATATAAACGAACCTAAAAAATAATTTTTGCACTTTTCCGATTTTGCTTACGTAGTCAGAACTTTACTTTATTCGAATGTAATTCTATGTACGTATTTCTTTGAATGAATGAGCAATTGAAAACCTTAAAATACATATACATTGTATAAGCATGCACGATAGATGCTTAGCATCCATCTGACATCATTTTTTGAAACTTTTATCTATGATAAACCACCTTATTAAATTTAGAACATGAGACTTTTCTTATAGCGAAAAGACTTTTCACTTTTACGGCAGTACAAAAAATATTTATTATAAATTGGTTTATGCTGTTATCGAAGCGCTTACTGTTTTTTTTTTAAGATAAAATGAGTTCTGAAATCTTAGGATTTTTCACAAAAAGCTAATTGTTCTTAAAGATACTCGTATCCCATATTTATACATCTTATTTAAAATTTTAAAAAAAAATATTTTCTTTGCATTATCTTTAGAAGAAGTTAAGCTCTTTGTTTGTGGTATTTCTATCTATAATATATTTCATTAGGTATCATTTATAACAGGACTGTTATAAACTTATTTTCTAACATTTTTGAACATTATATGAGATTGCAATATTCCCTAATACACGTATCATAAAATTAGGGATAATTTTTAAATTTATCAAAAATGTCTTAATGAAATAAATATTCTGTTTAAAATAAGTAATAATACATATGTTTGAGTAGACAGCAATAAAATGTTTCGTTCTTTTTGAAAATTTCTAATTAGGTATTCATGAGTATTATTTTATTTTTCCTGTTAGTGAGTTTATAAGTAAATAATGCTTCAATTTTAAATTATTTTTATGATTTTTCATGCATGCTAATGTTAATGTATTACAATTGATCACAATGTGAAATTTCTTTACGAATGAGATTTTTAAAATTGAAAATAATAATTACATCAATTTGAAAATACATTTTACAAAAAACGTTAGTTAATATGTTCTGTCATGGCATTTCATTACCAGTCTCATCTGTTATCTTAAATTTTATAAGACCTAATAATTAAGTTCAAGCACAAACTAAATAAGTAAAATAGTCAATTCTATGTGAATTATTTGTTTACTTAATCTTCTAATTTGTGTGTGTTGAGGGTGCTCTCCAACATTTTACTTTCCTTATTCGCGAGTACTAACAAGTTCTATAATCTATCAAAGAATGTTCTTACCAGAAGAAGAGGAGAGTACCTCGTGCAATTGTTCCGACAGCATTTAGTGCTAATCTCACCAAATCTGATACACCTGCCATAATACTTTCTCGCCAATAACTCTAACATTCTTCTTAAGGTAAGCTTCATTATTCCAAATCATCTCTCTGTCGTTTTTATATAACTTGATTACATATATATTCACTACACTTCCAAAGTTTACGTAAATTTTATCATTTTACAATAAATTGGGATGAAGCTGAGAATTCAAATGTAAAATAAGAAAGCAATCCAAAATGTTAGCGGAAATAAATCTCTAACAGCCCATGCTATACGTGTTAAAAAACAAAATTCTGAGTACTACAATTCACTAACTGCAGGTGCTTCAACGTAAGTTTATTTACGATTTAAAGTGTATTCTTTTTAGCATGAACTATGATTATAGGAAATATATAAATTCAAATACTAGAAAGAAGAAATTTGAATTTCAAAATTCTTTACACATTTGCAGAGATAAGCTGAATCTATGAGGGAATATACTCTTCAGAATGACAACATTTTCTTATAACTGTCGAACCAAAGCAAAGGCCAATAAAATTTTATTACCATTGTTTTAAAACTGAAAATGCGTTTTACTCCCTGAGTATTAAGCAAAAATGTTGAGATTGTGGAAAGAAAGTTCCGGTTGTAAAATGTCTCTTAAGTGCAACCCTTATACACTGGGATTTCGAATTCTCTTAGGGGTAGTCATCCATCCGGAATAGAAAACACAAATCGTAAAATGTTTTTTTTTATCTAAGACACAATTGATAGTCTATAGTGATGACTTGGGTTTCCATTTTGCTCGAAATTAGAATTTGCGAATCAGATTCGTTCCAGAAACGTATCACTGAAGAAAGAAATTGCTTTCTTTTTTGAATCACGCTTCAAGTACTGAGCAATAAAAAAAGGAATAAAATATCTCTGCGCTTCCTTTTATCCTCGAACTCTATGTAAATCAAAATGGGATTAACATAATTTCTATATAATTGACATCGGTTTAAGTGTGCTCCTGTCAAAAAGTAAATCATATTTATATAATTATATAGCAATTATTACATCTATCTGAGAGATATCTATAGTCTGACATTACCCGAGCTAAATAAAATAAATTTTTAAAACTATATATAAGATAATGAGACGATTCTTTAAGAACTAGTCTTCAAAAAAAAAACATTCTTAAATCTATAAAAAACCAAAACATGAAAAGCAAAAACTAATAAAATAACAAAACAAAGCCTAGTATGAAAAGAACCGTGAGGAAAATCAAAATGTCCTAGTATAATACCTATGTATAGATATTATATTGTTCAGAAGAGAACCATGAAAACAAATTTATTTAATTTTTATTTATCAAATTTACTTAATTTAATGTTCATTCTAGCGTTTACTTTTTTTTTTTATTTATGATTAAATGGATTATCTTAAATTTATATCACTATAATTTATCTGAGTACCAAAGCTCATTTTAAAATAAAAATATAATGTAAAACGGAAAATAAATAGGTTAATTGTCAATACAGGTAAAAAAAAGAAAATATAATAAAATGCAAAGAAAAATACATGAAAGGCTTATTTGTACTGATATAATTAAACAAGTTTAAAATGCTTCAGGATTTCTGAACCCAACATTTGTCTCAAAACAAGGATTTAATCTGGAAAAGATCCACTTCATTTCTAAAATTTTTTTCTGTTTCATTGATGTTACATAATCAGCAAAATGTATTAGAATTCTAGAAATAATTTGTTTAGTGCGTAATATGAAAATTGACTTTGAGACATCAGATAAAGAAAAGAGAGTAAAATGTAAATCTAAATTCTTAAAAATTACTAGGAGAACTTATACTCATACCAGATCTTATGTATGATAAATATATATTTTATGCCAAACATAAAATTATTTCTAAAAGAAAAATATATATTA
>BMAW01086448.1:122291-178522 GCA_019974015.1 Nephila pilipes
GAATTAAGTCTCTACATTTTTTCCTTATTAACATTATTGCTAGCTAAACATTTTTTTATTTAGAAAAAAAAAATGGTTGATTATATTCTACGATTTTTTTGAAAATAAGTTGTTACTTTTAAGAAACAACAAACTTTGAAACACAGGGTTTTGAGACGAAGTTATGAAAATGTTACAAAAAAAATGTAATTAAAAATAAGAAAAGTGTCTCAAGAATTCTCTATTGAGGTGGCTTACCAAACTAGACAACATGCAAAATTAAGAAGTAACCAGTACGAGGATAATCGGTCAAAGTAGCTTATATTGTACTGAGACAAAATATTCAAACTTTTTCACCATTATAAATAATTATTAACTGCTCATTATGTCATTACATATCTCAGAGTATTGATGAAATATAATATCCTTACGAAATAGATACACATAGAAATATTTTATAATTTCAGTAACATATATAACCTTATTATCAGTTTTTTTACTGTAACAATCTTTTAAAATCTTTCAGAAATGTATAAGCTTATATTCATTACCAGTTTTTCAAAATAATTTTTACCAGACTTTAAGTAATGTTAGTTTATTCACGAACTTTGTCTCAATTAATGAATAATGTTAGTTTGAACAGAAGGTAATTTTGTTTTTTTTCTCTAATAAAAAATTGTAATTTTTGTAATATTTAGAAGGTTTTTAAAATACATCAAGTTCCTCATAAATTACGTTATCATATCATAAATATATTATTGCAAAACAAAATATTGTGCAACAATTTTAGAGTGTACATTATTTTAAGGAATCAGCAGAATAATTCTTATACAGAATAAATACATTTCTTAGATTAAAACTTTGCTAATATTTATTTTCTAAAATTAAAATAGGCGTATCTTGATCATAAACAGTCAGAATAAACAATTATATATTGTCGTTTCTAAAGAAACTTTAGTGCATGAAATTCAGCATGTTTACATGCTGAACATCTAAAATATATTTTTTTGCGCATACTTCAATGTTTTTTTCCTTTTAAACTTCTTAAAAAATCTGATTTTTATTCTATGATTCCGATTGGAAGTTATCCAAAAACTTATTTTAGTTTCTTTTCCCTACATCAATTTATCTTATTTTACTGATATGAAGGAATTGCTATGCATATCGTTCTTTGAGGAATTTTTTTATGCTACTTTATAATAAGAATAGGTCAAAAGTCACTTATATGATTTATAGAATTGGGAGATTTTAAAAAAGGTTAGCAGATTTTTTCGAGTGAAATAGGAGAAATTCACAATAAAAATAAATTTTAAACTTATAAAAAACGAAAAAAATATATATATTTATGAAGTTATATTAATTCTATCTTAAAAGATATTTTCTCATTCTTGTACTAAAAACAATATTTTAAACGCTTTCTAAATATTTATATCTGAAAAGGCACTTTAATTTTGTATTCTGTAAGAATTAAAATATTTTAATACACATCTGAAGAACTTTGCTTTTTTCTTTCTTAGGATTGGTTGATTGATTGGTTTAACGTCGCTCGATGGAATTTGTTTTTATTATGCGAATCTTATAAAAATTAAAAAAAAAACTGAATTTTTGATGTAGTAATTCTCTCCTTTCAGCGTTATGTAGAATTGAAAATTTAATTACTTATAAATAGGAGTAAGCGTATCTAAAATAGTATGCAAATGATTATTAAATTTTTTTGAAATTGCATCAGCTTAAAAAAATTAAGATTAAGCATATTAATGATAAAACTAATGCTTACGGAACTTCCAACAGAAAAATGAAATTAAAAATTTTGATTAGTGTGAAGAATTTTTTTCTAATTATTAATCTAAGTACAATTAATAAAAAAAACCATATTTAATAAAAAGGATGAACTGTGTAGGAAGAAGGTATCTTTTAATTTGTTACGTGTTTTTGAAATATTATAAATATTCAAAACAAAAGCACTAAAATAGCAATTCTTTTTTAATTCTAGATTGTTGTCTGTTTTAGAACTGTTTTCTCAGAAAAAGACGTGACAGCATCCTTTCAGTTTCTATTCATGATATTTCACTTTCTTATACTAAGTTTACTAAAAGGCGAATAATTTTTGGCAGTAATAATTTTAAGATACATTAGCATGTTTAAAACTGATACTTTTTTAAATTATTGAAATTATTTTTTATATTATACTTCTTTCATTCGACGTAATTGTTTTAGTAAATACTCTAGAATATATACCATAATTATAATTCCATCATCATAATTATCAATTAAAGAATAACATTTATTGTTAAGAATTTTTTTCACGTTTACTATTTATAATCGTCATGAGTATTAAATAAAGTAACGTATACTTTTTCTGAAAGAGTGAATAAGTTTTTCAGCAATATGCATATGCTTTAAAACTCATGTTTAGTGAAAAGGGGTTTAAAGCAATGTTCGTGGGAGTTCCAAAAGAACTTGTATTTGAAGACAGATGGCATCATTAAGATAAATTGTTGTCACTATTGGGTGCTGCCATCCGTTAAATAGAGCCTAAACAAATTTGTCATTGATTCGTAAGTTAATAAAGATTTAGTAGTCCTTTACTTTCAAATCAAAATTTTATTTCTGCTGTCTCGAGCTGTCCAATTAATTTTTCGTCGAGTTGTCACCGTCGGTGAGACTTGGATTCATCATTATGCACCTGAAATCAATCAAAACTCAAAACGTCGAGTTACTTCCGATAATCTTTTTCAAAAACGGCGAAAATGGTCTCATCGGCCAGGAAAGCTATGACGATGAACTTTGAGTTGTGAATAGTATCATGATCACGAATAGGAGTAACTGAGACTTAGACTTCTGTGTAGTGAGTCGTGATGCTTACTATACACAAATCGTTTTTGATGCTAACCACACAATCTCTTTGAACTTTTAAGAACTTATTGAACGATCCTCGTATTAAATTTTTATGAAGTATTATAAATGCTTAAAATAATAGAATTCTAATATACATTCTCTTGTTTATATTAGCTAATTTATTAATAATGACTTACAACTATACAAACTAGTCAACAATATTTTAAAATGATACTTTTACATAATTTTATGAACTTTCCCCATGTAACTGAAACATAAGGAATAAGAAAACATTATGCTCCGAAATCCTTTTTAAGAAATTGCTAAAATACCCATTTAAATGGAAAATTTAAAGTATTTTTTTAAGAAAACAATTATCTTCCAGCGCCTTTATATTTTTTATTTATATTTAAAAAAAAACCACTATAATGCTTAAGTAATTTTATTATCCACGTATTATGAACTTCATCAACCCTTAATTTCAGAATTACATTTGTTAAATAACTAATCAATTCATCAAATTTTCCGAAGATAAACTGTAGTAAGGAAATATTTGAAAATCTTAAATTGTTCGACAGTATAAAATATTAGTTGATGTACTTGTATGCGTAGATAACCAAAGCCATTTTTATCAAATAAATATAGAAAAAATAGTGGAAACAAATGAAATGATATTTTTATTGCTTTTTAAAAGAAAATGTCTTCTACTTATTGAATAATAATTCTGAGAGTAAATATTATGAGTCGAAAGGAACAGACGGCTTTAAATATTGTTTTAAATGCAATTCTCGTATTTCGCAATTTCGGATTCTAACATTAAAAGATATTTCTATATGTATGGTGTATAAACTATTTACATAAAATTAAAATATTTACTTCTTTATATTAAATTGAATATTTGTAGTGATAAGAGTTTGTGAATTAATTCATTCAAACTTCAGATTTCCAGTTCGAATACATTTTAATTAACCCTTATCTTTCGATGAACAATTTTTAAGAAAATTTTCAGTAAAACGTAATGTACATTTTGCCATAAATATAACAACATAATTTTTGAATTTAATATTTCCTTTTTACATTGAACAGAGTCCAGGACAGTACTCACAACTTTATTTATAGTGCAATTTGTAGAATATACCTCAATTCAAAATACACTGAATACTAATTTTTAGCTGTTGGTACATTTTAGTATAAGCATTATGTATAAAAGGGATATACTATTAGCTCTAAAGCTTTTAATATGATTATTTCAGCTTTTTACCCAAATGCACCGTGATAAAATAGAAATACTAGAGAACTTTTATATTGCAAGGAATAAGCAATATCTTAAAGTACTGTTAAAAGCGATTCGTTATTATGTGATATATGTATTCCAAACTATTTAGCAAAATTGTGTTATTTATAGCAATATTATGAGTCTTTTCACCTTAACTGAAAAGTGTAACTTTAAATTATTTTATTTACTGAATATTTTTTTCATGATATTTTTCAAGAGTTAATCGGAATTGAAAAATTTCCCATATTTAAATAATTTAAGCAGATATTTTACAGAAAATTTATTTTAATTACTTAAAATGCCTATATAAGGTATTTCTTTCTTTTGTGTAGATACGTTTTTGAACAAAGTATATTTTAAAAAATAGTCATAGAGAAGTTGACTAATCATTTAGATTTCCTTTATAAATTCCAATTCATACTATCCAGGAAAACAAAGTTTATTTTCAAAATATTTTTCGATAAAAAGCATTTCAAAATCAAATCATAAGTTCGCTACACGCAAGAGGGTTTTACCGTAAAGAATATTTATCTTGTGCTGACATATGGATGTATGAAAGGGAAATAATGTTTGGAATGAATTTATAGGTTTCAGTTGAAGAAACATTTCTCGGTAGAATTCTACAGACCAATGATGGAATTTTACATAGGTTTATACAAATATATTTTTAGTATGTGTTATGCTTCTCTGATTGATAAAAATAATTTTTATAATTATAATCGTCTTTTAATTTGTTTAGCGAAACAATGCAACTTGTAAATTCCTACAGTAATTAATGAATTCCATTTTCTCATTTCTCAAAAGAACAAAAGTTTTATTTCATTTTGAAAGGATTGTACGTGTGTGTTAGAAAAAGAGTACACTTTTTTCAGATTTGTAAATATTCTATTCGTATAACTTTCTTCTCACGTATGCAATTGATTAATAATAATGAACAGCGTATTTTTTTTATAATAATTTCAAAATTTATTTTAAATAAATTAATGGCTTTTACATTACTTCAGATTTAAATATCTTTTCTCCAGAAATATATCAAAAATTTCATTAGAAAATTCAAGTTATCTTTTTTGACATCTATAAGAAAGCTTTGAAATAATTTTTTCAGAAACAAATTTCTTTTCAAATACCAATTATTTTTAAGTTTTTTCAAATTTTGTAACATAATTTTTACAATATTTACTATTTTAGTGAAATATTCTAAGAAAACAATTAAATTTACAACCCATATTTTTCTATTGACTACAATTTCAATTACTTCTTAATTTAGTCTTCATAATTAACATAAAATTTTTTCTAATTTTTAATTGAAATATAAAAATCAATATCAGCTATATTCTTATGCATTTTCATTTCATTCATAAGAAATCAAAAATATTTCCATTGCTCTTTTTGATGGTACAATGAATTTATACAAAAGTGCTCCTAAATGGAAGACATTCGTTTGTTTTTCAAAAAGGTTTGACCATCTTCTTACCCTGAAATTAATTCGCTGATCTTCGAAATAAAAAAAAATACTGAACATTGAAAAAAAATTAAAGAACTCTTTTTGATAATCCATATAAATACTTTGAGGAAAGGTACATAAAAAGCTTTTACCTCAACATTTGCCTTAACATCAGTAACAGCTGATGAATTCAAACATGATTGTTACCCGATTTATTTCCAAAAAACAAAAAACATCCTTTCTAAATTTTAAATTGTTATTTCTCACTTAACGTTTCTCCCAACATATGCATAGTAGAGATAACGTTTAATCTCTCTCAGAAAATAAGTAATTCTTCTGTAACCTTTCCTTTTCAAACTCATTGTATATTTGAACTAAGAAGGCAAAACCTTTCTAGTGTGAAGATAATAGTTGAAGAACTGGTATCTGCAAAATTCACACTATCTTCTTGAAAACACTATAATTAGCTGTGAATTGAAATGAAAACAATTGCATAGAAGTTTCACGTTAGCCACTCAGTTGAATTGTTATTTAACGTTACTCAATCTTGTTTCAAGCAACAATTTTTAAGAAGGTGTTCCATTATTTTGAGGAAGTGTAATTGCGTTTGGGATTTATCAAATTTCCTTTTATGTTTGATTTTGTTAACCTTCTTTACAAAGAAATGAATTTATTGTGCTATAAAAATGTTATTCTTTCAAAGAAAGGTAATGTAGAAGCCATGGGTGCAAGAGGCTATGCTATCCTTCTAAAATATATAAACTGATTAAAATTTTAACATATAGAGTCTGCAATTGAAGAGGTTTCATGGTAACTTTCCCACGCTGCTTCACCTGGCGTAGTCATTTTAAGTTTCCAAGAAAATATACATAAAAAGGTTCTTAAAAGAGTTACATTTGACTTAAATAATGTCAATGTATCGACCAAAAGATATACTAATGTCATAATAAGATGTCAACAGTATCATTCACATTTTTGAATGATGCTTTTGACATTTTCATTAGCATATATTTCTGAACTTTGTTGAATTAATACAACTTACAATATATTTATAATGATATTACTGATGTTAATCTCACCCTAAAATGTCTTCAAAGTAATTTTAGATAAGGTGGCATTTCTGGTTGATTTTGCTGTTGCAGCTCTCTTACACGCAAATTCCCATGAAGCTACATTTTTTTTGTTTCCTTTGATTGATTTTTTGTTCCTCTACCCAAACAGTCAATACTCTATCCATTTTCTTAAGAAACATACTAAATTACGCTTGTGAATTTTCTAATGATCATTGAGTCTCATAGTGTTGAGTTCAGAAATATCATTGTTCAATACGAAGATAAATCGGTGTAATATAGCAAACTTTTCCTTTCTGTACCTACTCTAAATACTGATATGGTGATGTTTATTAACATGTTAGGTAATACATATTACACATCTTTGAAGCAACTATTATCTATAGATAAATTTTTAAGAGAGCAGTATTATTTTTGAGGAACATGTTTCTCACGAAAGTGTTTGAAATGTTTTTACTTCAAAGCTTAAGTCACTAACTCGAGTAAGGGATAGTTGATATCTAAGAGTTGATACTATTATAGATATCAAACTCTTCTGCTAAGTTGTTAAAATGCTCTGTTGTGATGCTAGCTAATATATCGTAACATAAGATGGCGTAAAATACAGCACACGTTATGGTATTTTAATTTTTCTGACTTCAAACTAGCTAGTAAATCCCACCTCTTTTGACTTCCCATTCTTTTACATTTTTTGTAAAAAAATTTCAAAACTCTTGTACGTGGCTTGTGTATATTATTTTCTTTACTTTGACACCTGTATCACAAACCTCCTTTGAATTGCTTACATGTATGCTTTTAGATCGCAATCTAGCAATAATGAATCGCATCGAAAGCCTTTTCAAATCATTATTTTACTTTAAAAAGAAAATTCTTATTCCACCTAATTAATCCAGAGGCAATAAAAAATTAAATTGGTTAAATGAAAATTCTCTCTTCGTTTTCCTTTAAAATACAAAGTTTCAGAAAAATCTCCAAAATCAAATAATAATACATTGGATTTGGTTATTGTGAAAGAGGTTTCATAATATGAGCAGGTAGGATTTCCGCTTAAAGTATATAATTTAAAATATTAAAAAAAACTCACTAAGCTTGGTAAATGAATGATTACAACAGTCAAGTTCCATACATACATCTGAAAGTGCTATACTAATAAAATAGAGCAATTAAATTCCCGATGAGAACGAAATTCTCCTTTTTAGAATGTTTTCTTTCCCTAGTAGCTTATCATGGATGAAACGCCAAATCATCCAATCTATCGTTACATTTTACTTTGTATTTAACATTCTCTTTATTTTCTACAGATAGCAAAAAATAAACATTTGTGTCCCCGAATTATTTCTCCTGCTTCTTAATTTTGATAAAGAAACTGGACCTAACTATTTGTTTCTGAAAAATAAATTATATTTCAGCAAGGCTCTTTTTTTCGATTTAGTACTATTGATTTTTACCCTGCAAAATATGTATAACACCATGTATAAATATGTAGCCAAAAATTATTAAAGCATGTTATTGATTGAATAGTATATTGTCAAAATTAGATTCAGCATCAAATTAGATTTACTCGATACTAAAATAATTTTTTTATTACTTACCATAAATAATCACCGCAGCTACTAATAGCATCTTATTCTCATAGTTTGGGAAACTACTATTGTCGCTGACAGCTTTTGTTATAAATAGTCTTAGGAAAAATAATACATAAAATGAGTAAAGTGTAACTCTGAAAAAGAATGGAACAGCTTAGAGGACATTTTTATAAGGACAGGATGTAATTAGACACTTATTAACTCGAAAGATATTTTTTTCCCTTTCAGGCTTTCAGGCATAATTTATTTTCTTTTTATGGCAAATTGACATTGAACATATAAAAAAGTTGAGCCTTTAACGTGTTTTTAAGCAATATCTATAAATCGTGACAATTTTAAAAGAAAATTAAGAATTCCGAAAGGGTATAGGAAAATCTGAGAATTTTATGTGACATAATAAATAACAGAAAGCATTTCTTTACTAGTTTACTAAATTTTTAATTGATTGTAAGTGAAAATGGACTAACATTTTACTTTGTACACATTTAATCAATTCACTAATCAGAAAGAATTGGAATTTTCTATCGGTATTTGGATTGAACATTAATTAATTAATATATTTAAAAAAAATTGAAGTAAAATGTTTTAAGAGAAAGACTTCCAAAATAATTAGAACTCACACTATGACGTGCAATCCCATATATACAAGTGTTTTTTATTACTGAATTGATTTTAAACTTTAAATCATCAATTTTAAGCATATATATTTAACAAATTATATGCAATGATTACATGGATTCTGATTCTTTAGCTTCTTTGAAGTGTTCAGAGTATTCTAATATTAAAAATTCCACTTATTTGAAAAGTTGAGATAATTAAACAGTAAGAAGCTACCCATTTTTCTAAAGAAAATCAAACTTTGAATACTTTAATCCCTGAACTTTCATGCACTGATGCAGTCTTAGATTTTGTTGTTGGTATTAATAAGAATATTTTCAATTCAAAATCTAAATGAGTGACAATTTTAAAAACGAAATTACACTTATATTACCATCAATATTTTCCCATTTAATAGTTAAATGAAATCATCTAGTTTACTTTGTATTCAAGTGCACTCAGTGGCATAAAATTAAAAACACTCCGATATTTACCACTAATTTTGGGATATTCTCTGTCTTTGAGGATAAGAAATGTTCTTCCAGTTATAGGCTTTTCAGGATGTTTATACCATTGAGAAGCAATATAAATGATAATAAATTGGTGTTCTTAGTTTCCTCGGATTAGAAAGTTGCGGTTCGGACTTTTAACAGACTATTCCACCTTGTCCCACAAATGCCCAATTTTGATTGACATCAAGTGATTGAAGCTATATGAAATCCGGATCATATTCATTAAGATAATCTGAGAAATATCTAGCTTGATTGCAAAGTTTTTTTGTCATGCTGAAATACATGTTCATCAAAAAACAATATGTTCATAAACAGATACCCGTAATCAGCAGCTATATAGAGATAAGCGCTGGCGTTGATGGATTTTTTCATTCAAACCATAGAACAAGAGTAAAGCAGGAAAATTCTCCCCAGATCATGATTCCAAAGTCACCCGCTAGAACAGTTGTCATACGGCATGCCGGATCCATGCTTGCGCTACACACGAATCTTGCACAACTACATGGAAAAAATAACGAATTTTTAGATCAAACAACTTTCTTCCATTCATCAAGTGTCCACATTCGATATTCTGCATCCCACAAATTCCATTTTCTTCTGTTTTTCAGCAACATTAAAGCGACTTGTTGGTTAAAAAACCAATACATTTTGAGACACGTCTTGTAGAATGTACGCGTATAATGTGCAATGATCCTGAGTTGCATTGATCAATAACAATCAAAGCAATAATCAGTAATATTTCCGTAAATACAAGCATTTAAGCCCCAATTAAGTCTTCCGCTTAGCTGTTTGTACTTCGTCAAGAAATATGAAAATAGTTTAAAAATCAGAATTATTCATGTATTTAAAAGTTTCATACATGTAGAAAACAATTCAGATACATTCATAATTTAAAGAAACTTTAAGTGAAATAAATATTTTTTCTCTCATGCTTTTACCTCGTCTTGTAGGTTTGCTAGATTGATCCTATTTAAGGAAGGCTTAATGACGAGAGGAATGTGTTTAGGCGATAAGTCATCAAGTTGATTCTCATTATATATGGTAAATAAACAGAATTTTCTAGCAACCCTATAAAATCTATAAGAAACAGTGTATTTTGGTACTAGCAGCTCACCTGAAATACGGTTTTATAGTTTGATTGGTTATTTTATCTGTCCTAACCTTTACAGAAGAATCCATTATTAGAAAAAATTAAATAATTATTTTCCTACAGATTCAACATATTAATAACAGAAAAAAGTCAGATTAATTGTCAGAATTTATGACATCATTTTCAAGACGTATAACAAAGTCCAGCTGAGTTGCAATTTCTTTGGCTCGCAAGAACTACCAGTATTTTTTTCATTTTTAGCTCAACGAAATGTTCTTAAGAGCGAAACAATACAACTTCCAAAAGTATTTCGTTTCGGGGGTGTGAATAGGAGGGAAAACTATCCAAATTATGTTATGACAGTCATAAAAGTAGCACAAAATTTAAAAAAGATGTTTGAGATATTATAAGACTCCTCCAATATACATTGTTAACAGTAAAATATGTCTGAACGCTAGATATTAAACTCTAAATTATAATAAGTATTAAACGTATTTATCTGCAAATTCATAAAATTGATAAATTTCATTTTTTTTAATTTACTCGATTACACAGGAGAAAAGGTATTTTTCATCTTAAAAAGACAATGTTCATATATTCCAATATTCTGAATTTTTGAAAAAATTACTCATAATTTTGTATGTTACTTCCTTTTATTAAACAAATGATAATGTTTGAATATATTTAAAACGCATTAAAATGAAGAAAGTTAAAAAAAAATTCTTATCAATGTCGAACTGAAATAAAACAAATTCATTCAAAATTTCAGATAAAATAGCTTTTATAAGAATTCTCAGAAAGCAATTTCTAGCAAAATGTAAAAAAGAAGACTTTCATTTACTTGCAAAATAAACATTTCCCGGAAAAGGTAAAATCAAATTTTCTTTTTTGAGTTCAGAAGTTGATCAATTGATTCAAAGGCATTGGTTTTTAAAATTTCATTCATGAAACAGCTTTTTCTAACATTTATGCTAATGGCTTTTTCAAAAGAAAAGTGAAGAGTAAGGATTTGTGTCTAAATTCACGATTATATAGAAGAAAATGGTAAAAATATGGATAAAACCTAACGGTAGAAGAAAAGTTTCAAAAGATTTATTGATAACAGCACTCTATTGGGAAATAGACTCTCAGAAGTAATGTACATTTATAATTAAATATTTGACGGGCATTTACTATAGTGTATTTAAAATATTAATATTAAATTTTTTGTATACATATTTTTGTATTATTCTATAGATATTTATTAAATAGTTTTGAGCAACAGTAATGTTTTCATAGTTTCTGAGTTTCCTAATTGTCTGTAAATAGCTGCATTTTAAAAATGTATGAAACAAATTTCAGGAAGGAAAAATTTATATGTCGGCTTATGATAAACAAAATCATTCGCATTAAAAATGGTTTCTACCAAAAAGAGAAAAAATAGAAACAAGTGGTTTCTTAAAGTCTAATAAGCTGTTATTTTACAAATCGAAGCATTACACATTAATAGTGCAACACATTTTTCTGAATAGATATTTTTAGAAAGATACAAATATACTCAAAACATTTTTTGAACTATGATTCAATATTTATTTTCTCATAAAGAAATGCTTAAATTTAATCTTAAGAAGGAAAAAAAATATCAAATAAAAAATAAGAATTCCAAATTTTTGAGAATAGAAACATTCCGAATTCTTGTGAATTTAAAATGTGTTACATCATATAATCTTTCAATGCAATTTCTGGAGTTGTTGAGATTGCTTTTTATATCAATAATTTTAAGAAGATACGAGCAATTAGCAAACTGAATCGTTTTGTATCGAAAGAATAGTGTTTTTCTTTGCTTAACAAGTGCTATAAGATGAAATGATTTACAGAAGAAAAAATGAAGGCTCCTTTGCGATAGAAACAGACAGTAGTACCACTTTTATATCTGAGCTTATTATCTCAGGGATTACATAAAAAATAAAATAGAGCATTTAGTACATTCATTAAAACTTGTGATTAAGCATGTTTGAAAAATTTATGAAAAGTCTCAGAAAAGGCTTTCAATTATACCTGATTGTTTTTACTTCAAAGTAGAATTTATGTACATTGGAGTGGATATTAATTGGCAATGAATAGTTTTTAAATAATTTATAATCGTCATATTCATTTCCGAATAGCTCATAAACATATGAAGCTTAAATTATTATCCTACCTCTATATTCAGCATTCAATAAACTTTCAGCATGTTATCATGACATAACAATTAAAAAATAAAGAATCCAATTACATATATACAAGATTACATTTAGTGTCATGTCTTAATACACTTTTTCAACATTATAGAATGCATGGTTCTTTAATTTTAATTTCCGTACTTTTTCATAAAAACTTAAAAAAAATCACTGTAATTTTTTCAAAACCCTTTTTTTTTTTACCTGTCAAATTTTTTGCTTTAATTTTTGAAATTGCTTTCCAGATAAGAACAATTCATACAAACTAAGATTCAAATTAAGTTTTCATACAAAAATAGGGTAATATGATAAAAGGAGGTAATTCACAAACTAAGCAAAAATGCCTTAATTCTACGATAGATGATATTCATGTTGGCAATGTATGAGAAATATTAAACTATACAAAATTTCTTTCTGATATACCAAGTTTTATACAAAATTTCAAAAGTTATAATTTTTTTTTAAAAAAAAATGATTTTATGAAGTGGTAACCAAATGGTTACATATTCTACTAAGTCAATTCTAACACAATATAGTGAAATAGAATAATATTGACAACCGTAATTCTTCCAACCCTTATCAGTCTTTCAGATATTAAAGAAGAGGTCACTAAAATGAGCATATTTATATTTATCTTTAAAATTGAACAAATAATGTTAATTTTGAATACACAATTTAATTAAAAAAATTACTTAAAATTGTTAAATTTAGTTTTTTTGAGTAGAGAAATATCCCAATAATTCGTCTAGCAGTTACTTATATAATTTATCCATTACCCATATCCATTTGTATTACTTAGCACTTAGCAAGTCACTCTCTTTCGAATTCCGTTTAACTCGTCAAGTTTTAGCTTAACAAATCACTCGTTTCTATTCCTACAATTATCTCTAACAGTTGATTCTTATCTTGGTACTTAGATTAAGAGTCTCTTTAATCAAAAAGATTAATTACGATGTTTCAATCTAATTTATTAATAACTATCATCCTGACGTCATCTCCTACCTCCCTTTTCTTTCTTTTTATTTCTGTTTCATTTATATATCATTATATCTAAATCAATTAACTGCATTTATTTTACCTAATTACGTTTCATTTAAGTTGGGAAGAAATGGTAATTTTATGCAATTCCAATTACTATAGGCTGCTGGAATCTGGTGGTCCTAGTCGCAAACTCGCGGTCAGCGGTTTTCGTCGAGCATTAGGTTCGTGCCTTGATGCCACAAAAGACCACTCCTGTAGCCGGGGCTGATCCTCGTTAAATATGTAGAGGCTCAAACTCTTTCGGTTCCTGTGGTGTGGAAGTTAGTAGAGGAAGGTGCCAGCTCAGCTGTCGTCCTTGTCACTTGACCGAGGTTGCAAATTACGAGGTCCCTTACCAATAGCCTCGTGTTGCTTCTAGTGCGACGTTAATAAATCCAACCAACCAACCCAACTTGATTTTATAAATTAACGAATACCCATATTTCATTTGAAGCTCAGCTATAGTACCTTTAAAAAATTTCGAAACATCCCAAAAATTAAATAATTCTAACTTTATCATAAAATAAGCAATTTTATTTCAAAATATTAACTTGAATATATATATTCTCTTTGAACCATTTTCTTGTTACTTCTATTTTAGTTTTCTTTTCTTTTTTTTTTATTAAATAATATGAATTATTTACTATTGTGAATTTTACTAAGAAAATGTATTTTGATGGTTCAGCATCAGTACACAGAAATAAATGTAATGTTAATATACTGTAGTTTGGAAAAGGTTTCACAGTGCTTTTAACAAAAGAATTGTTAATTATCAAGTAAAATAAATCCATTGTTATATCATCTTAAATGCAGTTTGCCTATGTTTAAAGAATTCGAGATTTTACTCTGATAATTCAGTAAGCAATTAAAATAAATTATTATAAGAATGAAAATTTCAACATTTATTATTTCACTAAGCAATGAATATAATCACATATATATTGATTATTATTAACATTATTACAATAACTAAATGTTTAATGTTTTTAATTTGTTTTCAGTAATGTGGAGGGAAACAAATTGAGTAAATTGGTTGGTAAGAAATTACTATAGATTAGAGCTATGACTGACGAAAAGATCTTAATCATGATTAAAAATAACTTAAACCAATACATAAACCTCTTATTACTTAATCTTTATTAAGTAATCTTTTTCGAAGGATTTGGAGTTTAATTCCGAATTTGAAGCCTGTTTTCTTTGATGGGCAATGAACAAACAAAAAAAGACATTTTGTTATGTTCAAAGTAAAACTTCTAATTAAAATACGCTGTGAGTATATAAGTTACTTAATTAAACAGAAAATACGCAGTACAAAATTCTAACTTGAAGAGAAAATGATTTTACTTCCGAATTCGTGATCGTTAAGTCAAATTGATGCAAGTAACTTGTTGACATCTCAATATAAAAGCTATTCCAAAAGATTCGTAAAACAAATATTCTGTTAATTATCTGTACCGCTCATTGTGAAATATAATGCTTGTAAGAAAGAAAAACTGACATATTATTTCTGTTTCAAAATGAGGTAATTAGATATGTCAATAATTATCATCTTGATAGATAGAAACTAATTAGGATTTATTTTCCTCGTCAAGAATAACGTAGTTCTTTTTATTCGTAGGAGAATGTGTTATGGTTTATAAATACAATCGATTCTTAGTAGCTCCCTTAAATTAAATATATCTCTTAAATTGTTCAAGTTTAATTAAAAACAAAATGCTGTTTAAAGAGTTTGATAATATCTTTGAAACACCATTATTTCAATTTTCTAAAGCCCGATCTCTTTATATTTGTCATGTAATCGAGGCTGTTGGTTGAGCAAAAGATAAATTTGCATTGCTTATTATTTTTCATATAATTATTGTAGAATCCGTTTTCTAAAGAGGTAGGAAAGAACGTTTAAATAATTACTTTTTCAAAGTATTGTGGAACAATTTATGAAATCATGTAATAAAGCAATCATTGTTGCTATGTAACAAGAAGGATTTCTAATAAATTTTATATCATTGGCTTGAAGCTACTTCAATAATCGCTTGTATTACCCTATTTCAAAATTGTTTTAGTTTGTTACCTGATGTAAGGGTATTTATGAAAATAATTAAGAATAGACAGGTAGAGTCATTGAACATTTTCTCCTTGTTTAAATTAAGAGAATTTAAATTTCACAATGCCGATTTTATTAAATTGTTGGCAAATTTTTATGATTTAAAAAAAATCATATAAATCTTTTTTAGGAACTTGGAGTTTCACACCTATAGTCAAGTGGCACCACTATAACTAATTGAATCAAAATTTAAATATAAAGTTTAACTGACATCTTCATACGCTTCTTTGAAACATCACGCAAACCGATTGATACAATAATATCTTTAAATTAAAAATTCTTGATTTATATACGTAATGAAAATCGTCAAATAGATTTTCTGCAAAAAATTAATTAACTCAGTAAAATTAATCTGCGAATACTAATTAAAATTGTAAAGAAATATAATCAAGATTTATTAATGGAAAGGCTTATTCAGCATACCAATGATTACACACTTTACCATTTCAAATGCAATATAAATATAAACACCAAAAACTCATTGAAAAAAGTTTGCAGCAAATATAGTGATTCAAGTATTGTTATGAAACATTTAATGAAAAAGTGGTAAATAACCATGATGTTTGGTAAAAAAAACTAAAAATTCCCTCATAAATAAACTACAGCTTTCACTATAGCTATAAAACCTTCGTTAAGTGGAATCATGCTTATTATGCCAGTATCAAGAACTTTAAATTGTTGAATTAGTATATTTTCAGGCCCTGCCTTTCTTCTCGGGTATGAAAGCAATCTCCCTGGCCATTGGATGCTCTCTTTCGCCTCTATCTTTTTTTGCTTCTCTGCCATGTGATATGCTTCAGCTTATGTTATTCAAACACTGCTTCAATGTTTAGCACATGAATTTATCAAAGATTAATGCTCTTAGATAATGAGAAATAACATTCATTTGATAACATGATTAAAGCTCACTTTATCAAACCCACGACTAAATTCATTAATAGAGCTTAGTTTCTCCGTATGTGACAGAATCTGAGAAAGATATCTTTCAGTTTTCGTTACATATACTCGTATTTGTCTATGTGTTTGAATTTCTATACCTCAGGTAGCTTCAGAAATACGCTATAATTATAAGATGAATTTATAGGTAAAGAAGAAGAAAAAATATTATCATTTCTTATTTAACACATACAAACCAGTCGTACACTGCATAGAGTGTGGACCGGTCAATGTTACTAAATATACGTGGTTATTTCAGATGTTACTAAATGGACAAACAAAAAAGAATGTAATGTGCATTTATATAATGATCATGAAAGACAAAACTGTCAAGGAATCCTTTTCTTAATTAGAATTCAGAGATAGATATACTCGAAGAAAAATGTTTTTATATTATAATTAAAAGTTGCTTATAGTTATAGCTTTTATTCGCATACAACATAAATATTTTTGAAATGAAAGACTGATTTATTAAAATTGAAGTATAAAGTTCTTTTAAAGAGGTAAGAAACTTATGAAAAAAGACAATAATACGTAATATCTAGTCTTTTAAGAGAAAAGGCAATCTATTTTAATTCAGAGCTAACTGTAATTTGTAGAATATATTCACCACTTGCTCACAAAAAAAATTATAAAAAAGATATTACGAATAAATATGTCAACATTTAAGAAGTGAGATAAGGTCTAATAACTGTAGAAGTAAACAAAAGAAGTATAAATATGTAAGAATTCATTGAAATTATTTTTCAAACTGTATGCCAGCTTTTACCGGTATGTAAAAAATGAAACTTGAACGATGAAAGTATCGCATTTTTTATGTGTTTAAATATGCTTTTTAAAGGTTTTCTAAAATTTTCTACAAGCTCTTATTATATGTATGTAGTATGTAATTAGATATAGATATATTTATTAAAAGGGAATTTTTGATTCAAGGAATTTTTAATGGGAAAACGATAGCTATTGTTCTAAAGAAAGATTTCATCTTCAAATTGAAAGTTATAATTTTTTGCTTAGGATGCTTATGACAAAAATGAATTCTAACATGAAACACATATGTTAGAAATCAAGCTTACTTTGAAAATTTTTTATACAATTTTCAATTTAACAACATTTCTATGATTAAATTAGAGTGTCTTGAGAATAATTTCATTTTTTCTAAAAAGATTATATCTAAGCTATTACATCCATTTGAATTAAAGAAGAGATTTAATTGTTTGAAGATAAACGAAAAATCAGACTTGTATTTAACAAGGAATTTACAATTCTATTTCAGTTCAATGACTTTATACTGGATCGTGTCATTTGCAAACATAATGCATATTGCAAAAATGGCTGGAAGCAAAATGGGTTTCTGAGAGTTATCGTCCTCTAAAGGGCTTCCAGGAAAGATGCCCCAGTCTTCCGTAGTTTCCTATTACGAAGACGGTATTTTCTTTTAATATTGTTAATCTGACAATAACATTTTTCCATTATTTGAAGTCACGTGATCCTTATCTCATTACCTCCACCATTACAGGACAAAGAGTCTTCATTTTTATTCAGTTTTCTTGCTTCTTCGCCTTTCGGCATTCTACGTCTCCTTCTTTCTTAGCACATTTCCCAGCCACAATTATCTTTACTCCGAGTTGCTGAAACCGATATTAAGGATTTAATAAATTGACTAAAATGTATGTTGATGTTTCAGAACATATATTTTTATTACCACACATTACTTCATTTTCAATAATGTGCTAATTATATTTCTGCCATTTGCTACTTATATACAGTAATATTAAAATTCTTGCAAAGCAAATAAATTCTATATCCTGCACATAGCTATAAATACAAATTGTGAAAATATATTAAGGGATAAAGAATGTAAAGTTATTATTTGCTAGTATTGTTATCTTGAAAGCTCTTGTTATTTCATGGTTTTACTTAAATTTTATGTAAACATATGTCATTTTTAATCCAAGTGATTTCAAATAAATAAAATAATTATATTTTTGTTGGTCAAATTTCAATGAAAATAATGTATTTCCGAGGGAAAATGCTAATGTGGTACACACTGCTTCATTTCCAGGATCTATGTCTCAGGGAAAAAAACGTTTAATGTATTTTTCTTTAGATTAAGAACATTTAAATAAAAAAAACATTAAAGAGCTGTTCATACTCAAGAAATAAATTTATGTTTTACATTATACATGATATGTAGATTACAAAGGTACACAACTCAAAAGAATTTTCTCCTCCCGTACTTGCTTCTTAGATATCTTTCATCAGTATTAAAATTTAGCTTAATGTAAAGATTTATCGTGTTCTTATTAATCGTTTAAGGGAGTTAAAAACTGTAGCATTCACTTAAAGTTCCACAATTGTTTTTTAATTTGAATTTTAAGAATTATTTTAATGCTAAAGAAATTTTTATATGTTCCCAGATTTATTACAGAAACCAGTTTTCAGTCTACAAGTTTAATAAAAAGGTTTAATCCCATTTTCAAGATTAAGAGAAGGAAAAATATGACGCGTGTTTCACATTATAATGATAGTATGTATATTAGGAAATGTAATGATAAAGTGATATATGATAAACATCATGTTAGGCAGTAAATAGGTCAAAATTATACAATGAATGAAAAGCTTTTCTTAGTCAGAACAAAGAAACTTTGAAAGTGAAACTGAATTCATAATATAAGTTTCATTAATATATTTAATTTGGTTAATAAACTTTGTTTTTAGCAATATTGTTAAAACACATTGTGACGTTGTGCTATTAGTAATTTTTGCATAATTAACGTAGGAGATTTTTTTATTCGAATAGTTTAAAACTAGTTTTACTTTTAAGAATTTCAATAATTGCTCAAACAAAATGACACATAATAAGTGTAGATTATAATGAAATTAAGGAATGTGAGGATTAGATCAAATAATATGAAAGAGGGTGTTTCAAGAAGTAAGAAGTTCAAGTAAGCTCAATAAATATTCGAAGAAAGCTGGCCTCATTAAAGTAAATTTTTATTCCCACTGAAAGCTGCCATCTGTTAAACGCAGCCAAAACAATTTCAATATTCATTCATAAGTTAGATCAGATTTGGAAAGACTTTGCTTCTAAATCCAAATTACTTTGCTGCACATCCAGTTGTCAACGTCCTTTTGCCTCGAATTGTCATCGTCGATGATAAATGCATTCATTGAGAAACACCGGAAACCAAGCAACAACTGAAACAATGGATTTCTTCCTGTGAGTCTCCTCTAATGAAGGCAAGGATGAATTCATCGACGAGATAAGTGACAACGAAACACATTTGAGATACTCAAGGTGTCTTGATCAAAAATACGAAAAACTGAGACTTAGACAATCATGATGCTTACTAAAATGAAACCATTTTCGATGCTAAGAGCGCTATCTCTTGGATTGTTTAAGCATTTATTGCATGACTCTCGTATAAACATAAGCGACAAAGGATCGAATTTTAGAGTTATTAGTAAATATATAATGGATGCTGGAAATTGCTGCATAACCAGTGAGCATTGGTAGCTGACCAATTTTCAATAAAGAACCTTTTTGAGATTTCTCGGACATTGGAGGGCAGGTAGTGGGTCCCTGGTTCTGCTTCATTTTAAGCGGACTCCCCTGTTCTCTCTCTCTCTCTCTTTCTCCCTCTCTCTCTCTCTCACACATAAAGTCCTGAGGGAACAGTCACCTTTGAAACTCGAGTTATTGTGGCTGCATACAACTTATGAAAGATCTGAAAAGCTTAAATCGAATTCTCTGCAAATCTGGATCTGAACATGGATTGCTTCTAGCCTTCCCACAATTCGCCACCTCATTCCATCATCTAAACGTTGGTCTATACTCATTTCTACTGTTTGAATTTAATTTAAGCGATTGCAGCAAAAAAAAAAGAAAGAAAGAAAAAGAAAAAGCCAAGAAATTCAACGAAATAAGCTAGCGAATGAAATGCGTATTTTAGCAGGCGCACTTATAAATCCTTTTTTTTTGGACCAGTTCCACCCCCATACACGTTTGCATTTACGTATTCGATGTACAAGATTTTGCATCTTTGTTTTGAAACAGTATTTTTACATTTCGTTCAATTCTTTTCATGAATACAATTTTTTCTTCATCAATTATATTATATATACTTAAATTTTTAAAATTTGTTCACTATTTTGTTGCCGACTATGCTACTAATTTCTTTGAATACGGTAAATACCAAGGAAAAGTATTCGATCCGTATTTTTATGTCTTACATGTTATTCTAAGCTCATACATTAAGTTTAAATTCATAAATATAATATTAATCATATGAATTTTTAACTTTCCTTCGGAAATTAAAACTGTTTTGTTTTTCTTTGAAAACAATAAACTGTAACTAAGAGAGGAAAATATAAAAGGGATTTCAAAATAAAAGATATAATTCTCTAGAATTATATATTTAAAGATTTTTTTAAAATCGTTAAAGAATTATTAGCATATATAAAACAGGAATGTTGTTCTTTATTCCCAACGAAAATAAACAAATTTTTGAGGAGTATAATATTTAAACTCCTCTAAGATAATGATATACTTTTATCTGAATCTTTCATTTTCATTTTTCAATTATTGATGAGAACAGGGATTGAAATGTTTATTCTACCAGAAAATGATTCTTTAGTCAGTAGATGCTCGCCAGGATAAGGCCATATTAGGAATATTTATTCACCAAAATGGAAAGTTGAAATTAAGCACTTAAAATAAACAACCACCTCTGTTCTCATAAATGAAATGAGTCTTATAAATTCCACCCTTGAGGGAGTAAAAAAAAATCAAAATGTTAATTTAAAGTGGATGCGCCTTGTATGCAAATTTTTATAATGAGAATCGTTAAGGCGAAGGGAAGTTGCAATTAACAAGAAATTATTTAAAAAAAACATCTTTCGAAAAAACGTTTCTCCACGCACCAATTTTTTAGCACCTGTCTAACTTTCTTTAAACAAGAATGAATTTCAAGCTGGTTTTCAGAATGAATGTTTTGCTTCTTAGAATGTAAAAGAAATGTACGGTGCGAAGAGATGCTTAAATTACACATTTAAATAAAAAAAGGCAGATTGCGATTATTTGTTTTGCAAAAATTTCTTTTATTATTCAACACATG
Source organism: Nephila pilipes (assembly GCA_019974015.1). Lineage (NCBI taxonomy): Eukaryota > Metazoa > Arthropoda > Arachnida > Araneae > Nephilidae > Nephila > Nephila pilipes. Next base: position 144,056 of record BMAW01086448.1, read on the forward strand.
CATTAAAATTTATAAAATACATATTTTCTTATCTTTAGGGAAATAATTGTAAAAAATGGCTTTTGTGATATCAGTTTCAAAGAAATAAATTGTGAAATTAAAGCAGAAATTATAATGAAGAAAACAACCCTAAAAAGAAAAATTAATATTTTTCAAGATAATTTATGAAAGGATGGTTTGCTTTAAATTACCTACAAGAATCCAATTCACTGATGATATATTGGAAGCTTTTTCAATATTACGTACTTTAAAATTGTTCTATTAAACGTTTGACTTGATACTAAAACCTTAACTATCGAAGACTAAGTTTATGATGCATTTTATTCCTTTAATATGAATATTTAAGTCATCTTAAATATTGATAAAAATTAGTCACATTAATTAAAAATATAGCAATAAAACATACAGTCAAAACATAGCAATCATTGATAGCACAAATTAATTTTATAGAAATATAAACATAAGGTTTTATAGCAAAGGGCACACAATAATATATTAAAGAATAAAATTAATGTAATTTTTAAAATTATTTTTGATTTTCTACCTGATAATTCTTTTATTTAATTATTGCTTGTTATTTAAGCAAAACTCAAAATGAACAATACAATATTTAATTATATAATATTTTCATGATTAATTACCAATAATATTTTAGTGTAATAAATATTAAGATCTAATTTTGTAATGTAATATAATTCTGTTTCATAGAGTAATCTAACCGATTCCTGAATATTACATTCATAATAATATATCAATTAATGTTATCAAAAAGAGAAGATATTGATATCAAATCTAATTAATATTATACTTTATTAGTTGAATTTGATGTTGACACCTGACGCTTTTTGAAACATAAGTTACATTTATATGATTTCAGTTGTTATAAGTTAATCAATACTAAATATGGCTTGTTAAAGCAATATTTAAATACACATTATATTCAATGTCACACATACACAAACAACTTATAGCCTTTAACTCAATTTCTTTAAAAAAAAACTTCTACATTCAATGTGTAGTCTTATTAGATTTTAAAAGCATTAAAATGTATCTGCATGTATAGTTTCATATAAAAAAAAGTAATGGTTTTTATAAAAGGAATGATGAATAAATTGGATACAATTTCTGTAAAAGTAAATTTGTTAATTATTAATAAATTTAATTTGGTATAACATCTTACATGAATATGTAGCTAGTTTTTATAAGGACACTTTTATGAAAAATCTATACTGACTATGGTAATATAAAAACAGAAATAAATTCATTTGTAACATCAGCATCACTAATTCATGTTAGGCTGGTTTTCAAAATTAAAATATATTGCTCAAATATTATATATATATATATATATATATATATATATATATAGTAATTGGTCAATCGCATTAAAATGACAATTTGATATAATTACGCATTAACAATCGAAGAGAGATTTGTATGGTAGATGTGCATTTATGAATCGATTGCAATTATATCTCCTTATATGCAATCAGCGACATCGAAATTAATTATTATATAAGTTTTAAAGCGTAAATTCTTGAGCAGGAATAATTATATATGAATCATGGTATGTAGATTCGAATGGAAAGTTAATAAAATTTAATGAATCATTTTAGAAGTATAAGTCAACATGTCAAGAAAGTTATAAAACAATCGAGATTTCTTAGTGAAACAACAAATTATTGATATTTTCTATACGACTGTTAAATTCTTAAAACTAGAAGTTAATATTATTTATCAGATAGTACCCTTACCCATAAAAAATTACACTGTCTTACTTGATTAATTTAAAATTAATAAAATATAAATTTATTTAAACTACGAAAATCATTCTGCATCATTTATTTCATCACTATATTAGAATAAAATTAAAAACATCTTAGAACAAACACGATGCCAATTTTTTGATACAAGAAGGATCAAAGTAAACAATTATACTACAAAAATTATATAAGTGTTTAAAAACTAAAACTAAATCAAACGACAAAATATGAAACTTTTGACAGTTATTGATAGAATACAAAATTAAATACGAATATATCTTAAGAGAAATGTGACTGTTGTTGCCATAAGATAAAAATAAATATTTACTTTTTAATCTATTCTCATCAAGGATGCTTTATTGAAACCAATATTTAAAAAAATTAATAAGACAAAATTAATTATCTCCAAGTGCATACTACATCAAAATTTTATTTAAATTTAGATATATTTTGTTTAAATTCAGGAAATGAAATTTGATAACTTATCGGTGTTGAACAGATATTTTTTCGAAGGAATATAACGATATATATGTTTTATTCTTCTCACAAAATAAACTAAAATTATTTTGTAAATTGTCAGTTATTAATATTTTACGTGTACTATGTTACATACCTGATAAACATAATATATTGATGGCAGTAAAAAAAATGTAAAGGAGAATAAGTACCACCGTGACTTTCAGTAATTTGTCTTTGTTTTCAGTAATGCAGCTAGATTTAATGATGGAGTGTAGGAGCGAGATAAAGCACGCCGGTGGTGTAAGATCAGTATTTCTGGGAAATTGATTACACGGCTTATATCAGTTTAAAAGATGTCGAGTTGCTGCTTCAGTGTGAAATGCCGAACAATTAATCAATTAGACGACATCTGAATGCTTTTACTCGAGGAGGAACCATTTGACATCTAGATGACGGTTGAAGTATGACAAGTGCGGCTGTGGAGTTTTAGATTGCTCACAGCATCGTTTCACGACTTTGGAGAGAATTTCAAACTGTAGGAACAGCTGTCCGAAGTATCACTAGTGATTATCCATAAGCAACTACACCAGCGTACCAATGTTCCAATAGTATATTGCACTACTTGCCAGACAGAACAGGCAACAGATAGGGAAAGAAATCGTTAGACACATGACGCAGATGATTGGACGAACGATATTACGTTTTACATGTGGTTAGGAAGCTACACAGTGGTGGTCTGCTTACACGACGACCTGCACGATGTGTACCATTAATATCTGCTGATCAGAGTAGACGTTTCATGTAGTGCAGGGAAAGGCAGAATTAGATAGATAATTAATGGGAATAATCAGTTCTCTTTGAGATGAGAGCAGGTTTAGCGTCAGTAGTAATTCTGGACGCATACGCACGAGGAGCTAGCTGGGAACTCGCAATAACCCCTCCAACATCATCAACAGACACCAGTTCGAAGGTCGAGGAGTTTATGTTTAGGGACGCAACATGCTTGGGTTTGTTATCAACCTTCCCATCTTCGAAGAAGGCTCAGTTACCGGGGCATGCAGTTGTAACGAGATTCGCTTTCTGTACGTGCAACTTCTTAGAGATGCTGTGGGTCACAGTTCCTTTCTATGAGCTCATTGCACAGTAGCTATCGATATTGAACACATGGATTGGACGGCAAGGTCTCCGGATCTAAATTAATCAATCATTTGAGGGACTTTCTTAGGAGACACTTGGAAGCCCGTAACCTGCCTCCAGTAACTGATTCGGAGCTCCACTTGAATGTACAAGACAAATGATCTGCAATGCCTCAACAACTCTTTGAAAACCTCATATTCATCATAGCCAGACGATGTGAAACTTGTATAGCTGTCAAGGGAGATTATATTCTCAACTAAAGACTGGGTGTTTCTGGCTGGATATCTGTCACATGGATGTTTCGGCTTAAAGTCCATTGTGCTCTTTGGTACTTTTTCTATAAAGTTCCTTTTCATTCTTTAGATTTCTTTTTTTGGTAAGATTTGCTTATATTACTCATGTTCCTAAGTCTAGGGGCTCTTATGGTATTATTTGTGTTGACTTGGAAAGTCTTTGCACAACGTTACATTGAAAAACCAACTTGTCCTTAATTTTTACACACTAATATATATATATATATATATATATATATATATTTAAAAATAGTAAAATGGGTAACAAATGCAGAGAATTTCACATTTCCCCTTTAAATTTCATTGATAACTTTCCAGTACTGATTGGGTCTGATTGGCATATTACTATAATTATTTTGTGATTGAACCCCTGGGTTCAAATTTTCATTTCTTATTTTTGAGTATAGCTCAAACAGTTACATTTTTATATCTTTTCAGACATATCTAATAGTTCCTGTTCCCTTAGAAAAAAAGGCATTTTACCATATTGGGTCTAATAAACCCATATCATTACTATGCATTTAATTATAAATACAAATAAGTTTTTATTTAGAAAAATATGTGTTTCAAATAATGCTTGATAGACGCTGCTTGACAAAAAAACCAATTTCCATATTATTTGGTTTTCAAACGGATATGAATCCTCTTTTATGTATGCCAAAAAATATAAATCACCTATTCTCCTTTCAACTCTTCACCAAGAGGGCAAATTTTCAGATAAGAATGGGGGAAAAAACGCCGTGTAATTTCATATTACATCGAAATAAAGCTGGAGTAGATGCTACTGATGCATTTGTTATTACGGGGAAAATACAGAATCATTTTCTACCTAAAAAAAGAACCTACCTCATAAAATATGTATATTCAAGATCTCAATTCAGTGTCTGTAAGCGAACAAAACCTAATTATAAATATAGAAGAGAAATATGTAGAAAGATATCTCATTCGGACTTGTTGAATAAGATTTAAGTATTGTAACTTGTCATAGATTCAAAAACGATCACGTCAAAAATACTGCGAATATTTATAAATATGCTGTTTTAAAAGCAATATGTAAACATATCTGTTCTTTTAATAAGTCTCATTGAAACGGCTGATTTATATTTTCGTATGTTAATTTATAACATTTTTAATAATACATTTAAATTTCTATTTTATACTTAAAATATTAAAATATTTATCGTTAGTTTATTCATTTAGACACTAGCTGTTCCTTAAATAACTGATAATGCGTATCATATGCTTTAAATGCATTAATTCGTTATTGAATGAAATTGCTCCATTTACTATCATCTACCTGAGGTGCTGGGTGTTAATGTAATGTCCTCCTTGTAGGTATCTGTTATACTGGAATTTCTTACAGATAATCCAAATTATGAAGAGAAATTCGCAATGGCAGCTCTTACTCGTCATTTTAAAGAAAAGAAAAAAAAACTGACTAAAAGGTGAAGAGGATAAAAATAGGATTATGTTTAAAAGAAAATAGTTGAAAGCGCATGAGTTTGCAAATCTTCAATATGCAACTTGAATTAGAAAAACTAAAATTTCGGGACCCTGGAGTAATTTTGAATAATGAATTAAGTTTAGAGCTTACTGCAACAACTTAAAACATAATTGAAGCAATATAATACAGCGTTCTCCAAAATATGAAATGGCCAACATATAATTACATTATTAAAAAAAAAAATTCAAAAGTAGTGCAAACCTAACAAAATACCTAGAATTAAATGAGTCCTATTCCGTATAGGATTTTCCTCAGATATTAACGAATAAATTATAAAGGAAGATTTTCAGATGGAAAAAAATGAAAGAATTTTAGAGCTCTTAATTCAACGTTGTAGACAAAATCCTGTAAGGCTCAGGCAACAATTTCATTCAGATTGGAAAAACAGACTCTACTTGGCGTGCTTATGCATATGATCAAATACTTATTTTTATGATGTTTCAGATAATTCAAAACTGATGCTTTTTTTTCTGGTTTTCTTTTATTATTGCTTATAAAAAATAATAAAAGAAAACCAGATTACATATAGGGTAAATGATGAATGTAAAAAAAATTCACTGATCAACGGGCCAATTTCGTTTTCCCTTATGACATGCAGAAAAATTAGATAAGTATGAAAGCGTAATATCTACTCTAAAAAATAAACCTATTATAAAATCTAATGTTCTAGTTCAACGCCAACATAATAAAACCATAATAATAAGGTATAAGATACCAAATCATCCAGAAGAAAGTCTAGCGAAATACGGTTTATTACAAACTACCTTTGACAAATTATCAACCATATCGAGATCAAGTTCCTGAAAACAAAACTAAGGCCCCATTATAAAATGCAACGAAAGCCTTATCATCCTCAAAGCCTAACTAGGTTTCAACGACACAAATATCAATCATTTGGTCAGAATAGGAATTAAGGAGCAAGGGAAATGTCAGAACAAACTAGTCATTATGACCATTGTTCATATGATGATTTAGTTGATCAGAAAAGCAAATTTTATAGGAAACTCTCCAAACTGAGGGAAATTAAAGAAAATAATGACTATTATTGTGTGTCGAGATTACTCTGGCAGAAAGGGAATATGATCTCATTACTTTCCTAAGTGTTTGTAACACAGTATCGAAGTTTTCACAATATTTTTATCTCTAACTAAATATCCAGGAAAACGATCCAGATAATACAAACCTCCAATTCATCAAACTTCTGAGTCAATTCTCAATTATTTATGGGGGTCCTAATAATGATAGTAGAACCTGGAATGGCTGTGGAATTATTAGCTGTTGAAACTAATATTCCATACTATTTACTTTCTTTGAATGATATGAATACCTTCCAATTAAAATTAGATATTCCTAATTACCATAACATGCAACGTGGAAAATTTTCAAGTTATAAGAATTCCTAACTAGATGCGTCACCAGTCTTTAAGTTTGTGTAATTAAGAATAGCATAAACATAGGTGAAGTGTTGCACGGTAACTAATTTGGAACTTCAAATAATAGGACGCCACCTCTGTCTCTAACAGACGCATTGTGTCTATAGAAGAAAATTCACAATAGAATTCAAAAGTATATTTCCCATAGAATATTAAATGTAACGTTTATTCCTTTCCAAGCAATTTCTCACATATTTTTAAAAGACCATTATAATATGTGATGTTTTAGGTTCGAGTCTCAGAAGACTGCATTCATTTCTGAATTCTCAGTGATTTATGTCCATGTCGTCTTTTACCTTAAGATAACAAAGAAATTGAAACTCAGATAAAGTGACTTTGAGAACCAAATATTATAAAATCAATTACATAATCTTTATTTTCATTCTATAACATTAGTTATGAAGAAAGATGAAGCTAATAAGACATAAATGTGCATTGGTTACAGAATATGAAACAGACTCAGAACCCTTTCCAAAAACAAAAAAAAAATGAATAAATTCCTTACTAGATCAAATAACAAAACACCTATATTTTCTACTGTAAATTTAAATTCAGGTATTTGGCATGTTAAAATTAATGAAAGCGATACTGAAAAATTAGCTTTCACTACAAATTTTGGACTTTATGAGTGACTGAGGATGCCTTAGGGATGAAAAATGCACCCTATATTATTTGGAGAACTATTAGAGAAGTTTTAAATGAATATCAGGAAAATTTTACTCTAAATTACCTTGCTGATATTAACACAAATACACCCCCTATACACACACACACTCTCTCACAGGATATACATATATATATTCAAATGTTTGGGAAAATCACGGCTAACATCTAAGGGATATATTTACTGTCAGTGAAAATGAGCACATAAAATGTTTTTGAAAAATTAAATTTGTAGAATGTGATGTTTAAAGAAAACAATGTTCTCCAAGTAATATGAATATCGATTTCATCAAACTGTCAAATTCTCCATCTAACGTATAGAAATTCAAAGAATTTTAGGTAGCCTCAAAGTTCATCGCAAGTTCAATAGTAAATATGCAAAACTCAGATTATTCTTAATATAGTTGTTAAAAACGATGTTACAAGGGATTTGGTCAGAAGAATTTCAGCTAGCTTTCCTAAACTTAAAGAACTCTCTAATTTCCAAATCCATTTTCTCCTTTTACATCCGAATTACAGATGTCATTAATATATGGATGTGCTGCAAGAAGCTCTTGAAGGTGTTTCAAAACAAAAACATCTTGATGATTCACAACATCCCATTTCCTTTCATTCTAGACAACTAAGACCTTATGAACTATGCCATCATAGAACTAGAATAACTTGCTATAATAGATGCACTGGAGAAATACTATGATTATTTTAACTATAAACATTCACAATATACAGATAATGTTACTTTCGTATGGCTTAAAAGTGTAAAACTTTTAACTCGGAAACCATTTAGATGGTTACAAATTATATACATTCGACTATGAAATTAAATGCAAAAAGGTATCTTCTAATTATAAAACAGACATGCTTTCTAGAATTCCTTTTTCTCACTAAACTATTCAAATGGCTCCTATACTTCAAAGGGAAAAATTCTTGGAACATCAAAATTTAAATAATGTAAATGATTCTAAATGCATTAAAATTAATGATATGTAGCCATCTTTTGAATTGTTGCTCCATTATCCATAAGAAAAGAACTACTTGAGAGAAGTCATAATGATTATGGACATCCAGGAGTTAAAAACAAACTGAGAACATAGTATTGCTGGAAGGATAAAATTAAAGACATTTCTAACTATGGAAAACATTATGAAGTTCACCAATTAAATAAAAATCATCGTGAAAAAAGTTTGCACTTTTTCAAATATAGTATTTGTCAGGGAAATCTTTTGAATAGCTCTTTGTTAATATCGTTGGTGGTAAAGCGGACCAACTTGAACCGTTTGCCTTTTCTTCACTATGCTCGAAGCGGCTAAGAACCACTTGTACATTTGAACCTTGCCACGAAGCGGCACTTCAAAATAACTATGAGCTATTTCTGTATATACACAGTTATGCAAATAGAGAGAATTCTGCGCGCGCACCTGTAATACTAGTATTTATACCAGTAAAACTATCAGAAGAGCACATTCGTAATAAAGACATCATCAGCAACACAACAGCAGAAAAGGATATTAATAGTACTTATTTTATCTATCCTGATTATTCTATCTAATGTTTTATTTCTCTCCTAGCTTCCATAAATTCACTTTTCTCCTTTTTCACCTAAGTCAGTTGAGTTCTTCTTGGACCAATAGAAGGCAGTACTCGTCTAAGAGGATACTTAACTAATATTCTTCATGACTGTGTTCTAGTCTGATATTATACCATTGTGAGACTATTCGTATCATCTTTCGGTTGTGTTTTAACAATTAATTTGGAGCTTTAGCTCTTGTGCCATAATGATATTCTTATTTCGCAATGCTTTATATATGACAAATAAATAATATATTTTCTTAAATTTAAAGCTGTCCTTAATTTTACCAACTTTCTGATCTGAGTTGATTGAAGGTGGTATATGCTATACATATCCGATTACCAAATCAATAGGTTAAATTGTTATAATTGCACAAAAAAAATTCTTACACGTTATCATTAATCACCCAAGAAGACACGTGATCTTTTTTGCTGTGTTATATATATATATATATATACATCTTGAAACTTTACTATATATATGAACTAAACAGAAAAAATCATTAATAGATCATAATTATTATCATATGCAGTCAGGTATATATTTTTAAATGTTAGCATTTAAATCAGAAACTCATTATTGTTCGAATTATATGTATTATCATTTTTTATACATTGATATGATTTTTTTTTATTTATAAATTTTTTTACGATTAAGAATATATTACAGTGAAGATAAGAAAACTATTTTCAAGCCTCTTTTATACGCCTTTTAGGCTTCATAATGACTTTACAAAAGCAGTTAGAATTGTTTTTTGGTCCTATGGAATTTTTATTTAGTTTACTAACTCCGAAGCTTCTTTTGAGGACAAAACGGAAATGTTTTCCACAACAAACTGTAAGATTCTTTCTTTTGAGGTAGATTGTATATTTATCGGATTTTTGGTAGCAGGCGGATTATTTGATAATTCCAAAAACTTATATTGAAAAAAAAAATGTTGTGTGTTCAGATTCTTAGAGGACGAACTATAAGTTTTTCGAAATGTTCTTTCTTTACGCTTCTTGCTTCTTTGATCATTTAAAAAAATTTCAAGATAACAAATGTTTACAAAAGGAAAAAGAAAGAAAATAAAGTAAAATCTATGTCAAATAATACTATTATGAAAGAGAGCAACAGTCATTTTAAAATCACCTTTAAGTCTTTTTTTTTTGTTTTACTAGAAAAAAATACATAAATTTAAATTGTGAAACGATCTGTGAAGATATTGCGGTAATAATATGTTGCATACGTTTTTATTGCAATAAAGTAATAACTCATATTGTTGACAAAATATTTCTAAAAATATTGTTAGATCTTTATAATCTTAATATCTTTTCAGGAAATTAAGTGTAAATTCACTAAGGAGTATATTTCTTTAAATTTAAATTCTTATATTCATATATTTTTATTCCTTTTTAAATAAATTAGTGAATTTAATCATTCTGTGATTGTTTAAACGTATTTATTAAATCCATGAAGAGAATATAAGGAGTTTATATTCTGAAATTGGATAAATCTCATCTGAAATAGATTTTCAACTACAACTAAAAGGAGTTCTACAATTTCGTTAGTAAAATTCCTTTTATATTTTGAATATAGTAATTATTTCATACTGTTATACATAGAAAGGACACAGTGATTTCACTGAAATGCATTGCTAATTGGACAGCAAAAAAAATGAGTTTTTAAGACAGTTGTTAAATATTTGCATGACGAATTCATCTAAATTTATCAAACGATTTTTACGTGTTAAACAAAAAATTATGATTTACTAGTTTTTTAGATTCTTTAAATATTCTCTTACGTATTTGTGATGTGAAATACAAGTAATGTAGTCTTATTTGCTTACATATGTTCATTTGTAAGCGCATCAGTTAATAACAATTCCAAAACTTTCAATTAAAGTTTATTAAAGTTTATTTCTGTATTAAAATCTTAATACAAATTTATCAATATAAAATAATACGTTACATTCCACGTGCTATGTATGGTCATTTAGAGTTTCTTAAAATAGCATGATAATGAATGAAAATAGTATATTATAAAGAAAAAGTTTAATGATTTTATCATACCTTTTTTTATTATCAATTGACTAAAATTCCTTATAAATCAAATGTCTAAAGCTTTTCTTCTGAAAATGTAATTTCCAGGGCTTTGTGTGGACGACAAATCAATGTCTTTCCAATTTAATTTAACAAATAAGAAAGAGAAAACGCTTTTTGCCTACTGTTTCTTAATTTATATTTCACAACAGTTTCTCAAATTTATTTACTATCAATATATAAAAATCTAATTCAGGTTGAATATTATTTCTAATTAAAGCATCCATTGAAATGGACTGATTCAGAATTCTTCCAGTTGACATCATTTCAATCAATGAGGAAGTTGTCATCGACTGTGTCACAGACGCTGAATGAAGTCATAAATGAAGTTAATGATACTAATTTGATTTCTTTCAACAGTTCAATAATTATTATATTCAACAACTATGAATACGAAAAAACATATATATATATATATATATATATATATATATATATATATATATATACAGCATAATCTCGCTTTAACAGTATCCTCTATAACGATAATTATCTCTATATCGATATTTTTTCTATTTCCTGGCTTAATTTCCTTCAGATTAATGAAAGCAGTTCTCTATATTACGATATTTTTTTTTTTCAAAATGCAATCGATGTCTACGAACTAACTCTACGCAAAGAAAATCTAGGTAAAATATGGTTGGACCATTTATTCGGATTCTCAAGTTATACTCTCCGTTGAAAATCTTCATCGAAGTTATGCATTGCTGTTGCTGATGTAACTGGTCTTCGATAATGTGATGAAAAGACTAGAAGATGGGCACGCATTTCTGCGCGTCTACGCTTCAAGACTATGATATAATGTACTACGGTAACGAAAAAGAGCATATCTTGAAAGGGAGTGATAGAGTTAACAATTCCTGGCAAACACAACGTTGAACCTTAATCATATCTCCTCTTTTTGAAAAGTAGTCAAGGATTGCTTTCTTTGGAAGTGATAGGCAAAACCTTGAAGCGTCTATATGTAAACTTTGTGATACGTTCTTTTCTTTTCACTTGAATATCATAAGAATTTCAACCTCCAATAAATTGCGTCAGTTACGATTATTCGAATTAGGGATTAAACTCGTAATCTAGAAATCTTTCATTAATTTATTTAAAAATTTTGTGTGTGTAAAAATTTCTGCAGTGAAAATGTCTCAAAAGAAACAAATATACATCGAAATAAAATTCAATGTCATAAAAGATATGGATAGAGGTATGAAGCAAGTTGCGGTTTGAAAAAAGTATGGATTTTCACAATCTGCTGTTGCGACATTTTTAAAGAAACAGAAAGAAATTGAAAACATTTTCAACTCTAATTAAATCTATCCAGAAAGAAAGAGAATAAAGACAGATTTAAATGACGAAATAGCTGCTCCTACATTGAAATATTTTAGAAAAAAAGACGGCTCTGAACGTATCTTTAACTGGGTCAATTATTTGCAAGTAAGCCAGAAAATTGTCATGTACGATGGGGAACCCAAATTTATGATCAACCAATGGATGACTAATAAGGTTTTGAGACCGACATGAGGTATCCATGGGGAAGAAAAATTAGTGCCGTTGGAGGACGTACGCACATGGCATTAGAGAGAAATGTGTAAAATCTTTGAATAAATATTCCGTTGATAATGTCTGTAACGCAGATGAGACAGGGTTATTTTTTCAGATGTTACCTGAATGAATACAGTTTTCAAAGGAGAAACTGTAAAAGGGGCAAGAAATCCAGACAGAGTTTAACAGTATTGCTTTGTATAAATATGTCGAGAAAGGGTAAATTAAAACCTCTTGTAATTGGAAGATCCTTAAAGCTAAGATGTTTTAAAAACAATTAAGAGCATGCCAGTAGACTACACTGCGAACAAGCAAGCTTAGATGACTTCACAAATATTTAAAGAATGGTTATTCAAACTAGATAAAAAATATGAAATCTTGGAAGTAAGACATTGCTTTTTAATTACAACGTTTTTCTGAATTTCACTTGGTGTGTGTGTGTGAGTGTGTGTCATCAAATTTTCGATCGTTAATTTAACCAACTTCCCATCAAGCTAGAGCTTTGAAATTTTGGGAATCGTTCGTACTCGCCTAACAATGCAATATTTAGACGTTTGCGACAAGTTTTAACTAATATTTCAATAATTTTAATAAGTCAAAATATTCTTTCCTCTAGGCGCTTTTAGGATTGAGGAAAAAAATTTTTCCCCCTCTGGGAACACCGGGCACTCCCCACACCACATGACGCCTCGTAAAACTATTGTACTCACAAAGGGGAGATACTATCTCCCTTTACTATCTCCGAGATAGTAAGGGTTGCTGACTTTTAGTCAATAATCATGAGCAAGAAAGAAAGTTTCCAATATTTGGCACCATGTCTTATCACAATAATTTTTTCTGAATTCTGGTTCCCATTTTTTTTTTAATAGAATGGCTTACAAACTTTCAAATGCATGTTTTGATTTTATGAGTATTATGAATTTTTTAATACGCTCACAAATGTCTCTTTTTTAAGTAAATTTTAAAGTTAAAAATAACCAACTGTTTTAACTAATATTTCAATAATTTTCTTTAATAAACTTTGCCACCATATAAAAACGTTGTTTTTAAAAACGTTGGTTTTTATATCGAATTATTGACAACAGCTCTGCGCATAAGCTCATTACAAAATTGCAGAATGAAAAATTTTACTTCTTTCTACCAAACACTACAGCGGCTCTAACCCCCCTCGTAATGGACATTATAAAATGCTTCAAATGGTATTACAGAAAATGATTAGTGGATCAAATGATTTTTAATATTGATCAAAAGCACACAGTGCCTGTTACTATTACTGTAAAAGATGTATGTGAATGGGTTGCTGGGAGTAGGTGGGAAATGAAGCCACATTCCATATATTATAATTGGAAAAAACTTGGCTTCATTCAAAATGACGAAGAGAATCAAAGGGATACTTCTTGTGGAAATTCTGAGATAGAAAATATTATTTCAGATCTTCAAAATTCCTTAACCGATTACGAAGATAAAACTGGAAAAACGTTTGTAAAATCTATTCATATTTATTTAAATATCGATGATGAAATACAGATCTTTTCGGAATTAACAATTAAAGACATTTTTTCAGAAATTAGAAATTATAACTCTGAAGTAGAAGAGTTAGAAGATTATGATGTTGTAAATGATAAGTTAATTCCACTCCGGTAAAGCCAAACTGTTGACATGGAGAAGCAGTTTAGTCAATTGATACTCTTTTTTATCTTTATTTCTAGCTTACTTGATGTACACGAGGAGCATCTAACATAAAACATTCTTTAGATGTACGTCATTATTTTTGTATGAATTGTCTCTGTATTATGCAAAAAACAATTCTGATTTCTTTTCGCAGCATTTTAAATAAATAAAGATTAATTAATAGAGGAACATATTTCATTTATTTATACTATCTAATACAGTTTACATAAAACGTTTTGGGGTTTTATTTATTTATATATTAAAAATTTATTAATTAAATATGCGATAAACATTTATAGGTTATGACGTCACCAGAATCACGGGCAAGGATACGTCACTAAGACTTGGGAGTTGTAAAAATTACTCGACAGTGTAAACATGTTGATCTCATTCCATTTAATATATATATCATTATTTGCGTAAACGCTAGGGGTGCTGAATGATGATAAGTAACCCTGGTGACTCCCCTATATATGAAGAATTAAATTATTTTCGTTCCACAGTATTGATTCTCCCTAAAACGATAATTCTCTTTAGAACAATATATTATTTCTTATCGCAAAATATCGTTATATAGGAATTTCACTGTATATATATATATATAACCACTGACAGCATCTCCAGGGATAAAACTGTGGAGTTAGTACTCCTACCTCAGAAATAGTGCATTGATTGGCGAAAGTGAATTACAAAGTTGTACAGCATCATCAATATAGTACGAAAATACCATTTATGGACATCAATACTAAAAACAGAATACTTAAAAGGCACATGATCATTATTTCTGAAACTGTTACGTCCCATTATTTGAACGGAAGGATAAAAAATTATCTTTAGGAGGAAAAATGAATCCAAAACGCAACACAGTGGTATCGCTTGAAGTTCCTAATTGAATGGACTGATGTTCTAACTCCACGAAGCGCACCCTAGTACTGATTGTTTTTACTAACAAAGTAGAAAATATACTTGTAGTACAAAATGGTACAGCAAAATGTATCAACTGAATGCAACTTACTTCTACCGAGCGAAATTTGTGCATTATGCAAATATGTATGGAGCTTCACAATTGTTCATCTAAAACAGCTGTAAGAGATATATCAAAGAAATTGTATGTTAATATGTTGAATCTTATGATCTTGGAGAGAATTTCCAAAAATGAATATTATGAAATGATTCTGCTTTGCAGTGAATGTGAGCGCAAGGCAAGATCAACAACGCGGCTATTCTGTGAAGCAAACATCTCTCCCAGAAAATCATTATAAAAGTTGTGAAAAGCTTAAGAGAGACATTCTGCTTCACTAACTGACATCAACCTGGCAGTTAAGGTAGGATGGCAGGTACCTCTGGAAAATGTATTACCCTGAGTTCCCGTAAATCGAACTGCAGAACAAAAATAAGGTAAGTAAAAAAGATGGCATTTCATATAAAGTCGCATTCGGTAAAACATAAGGAAATTAAGTGCTTTTCCATAACGGCCAACACCTCATCAGGGATTACAAACGGAAATACCACAAGGCGATACGTATGGGTCAACTTTGACAAGAACCAGATAGAAATCCAACCAATATTCTCTGAAGGTACAGCGTGGACGGATGAAGCATGCCTTTCTCTGAATGAAAATCGTGAGTTCAGCTCCTGCGCCGACCGAAGATCCACCGTGTACGGTAGTGATGTCTGGTGAACGTTATAAATGAGGTCGTAAAGTTCTCCAAATTCCTATTCAAATTAATACCTCTAGGGGTATTGGATCAAGATTGCCCGGGACCTTAATCTGGATCTAAGATTTGAAATGTCTGCAAAGGTGCTGCCATCTGTGAAGGCAAAAGTCGAACTTCATCTGGAGCTAACGATCCTGGGATCTAATGAAGCCGCAACCCTCATATCCTTGCCATGACTCGTAATTTGCGTTCTTGGACTTGGTGTGATGATACTGTCCAGCAAAGTGTTATAAGCTACAACAATATATATATATATATATATATATACAACATTTTTTGTATATATTGTATACAAATATTTTTGAAAGGACATAAAAATGAAAAAAAAAAAACTCATATAAAGCCCACTTCCCGAAAATGACTCTTAGAGCCAAAAGCAAAAAGTTAGAAAGAAATCATTTAAAAACTTCAAATAAGAAAATAAATATTTTTTCAACATAACAGTCCACGTGTATTAAAATTACATATATAGAACGCAAAAACAATTTAGAAAATTGCATACATGAATCAAATTAAAATTAGGGAAAAAAATACCTCCATATAGATAATCCATGAGTGCTTTATTTCAGGTCATACAAGTACTTGAGAAACATAAAAAATTGGTAAAAATAGCCTTGGAACTAAACACCATACAATCTTGCCACATGAAACAAAAACACTTTTAAGCGTTGCCAAAATGTCAATACTGAATTCTAAAAAGAATCACTCAATAATCAAAGGCCGGCACTACTTATGTAAATATTGAAATTAAAATTTCAATTAAATAAATTATAAAATCAGAAATTTATAAAAAATAATCCTAAAAGACGAAAATAAATAAAAAAGGAAAATTGAACATGCAATAAAATCAAAATAATAAATCTATTAAAATGTTTCATAACTTAATATAAAAAATAAATATTTTTAGAAAATAGCATATCAATAATAAAGTTAAAATAAATCAGAATTAAATATAATTTAAAAAAATTAAAAATAAATACAATTATTAAAAAATAAGAAAAAAATAAAATAAAAATAATTATATACACTCAATAACAAAAATGAACCGGAACCCCAAGAAAGATTTAGTCCAATTTTGATAAAAACTTTTGAATGTTCAGAATACACATAAAAAAACAAGTCATTAAAATTTCAGATCAATTGACTGATTAACGTCAGAGTTTATCTACTACAAAGAGAGGAAATCAATAAGATGTTGGTCTACATTTGATCTGGATACCAGTTGTCACCCGGCTTGGCATAAACTAATAAAATTTCTGAATGGTGGCTGGCGGAATTTCATGTCAAATTATGACCAGCAGTTGGGCTAAATCATCAACATTCCGGAATGGTTGCAATCGCCTTTTCATAACATCCCAAATGTGCTCTATGAGAGAGAGATAAGGTGACCTAGCTGGCCAAGTAAATGTAGGGAAAGCTTACAGACAATTCATGCTACAAGTCCATGTGCTGCTGGTCATTATGTTGTAGAAAAGTACATATTTGGTGTCGCAAAGAACGATAACACAACCGGTCGTAGAATGTTGTCTCCGTGCCTCTGAGCTGTTAGTGTGGCAGAAATGACTACCAAAGGGGTACGGCTATCAAAGAAGATAATACCTCACTCCATAAACCTTATTGTAAGCCTGTGTGATGGGTGATACTAAAGGCAGAATTTCAACGTTCCCCTGGATGTCTCCAGACATGTTTGTGGTTGTCGTCAGTACACAGAAGAAAACGTGACACGTCACTAAAGACTACACGTCCTCAGTCAGCTCAGTACCAAGTTCATCAAGATCGACACCACTGTAATAGGACTTGACGGATTAAGGAGAGAGGTACGTGACGTAACAGTGGGCAGGAGCATAAATTCCTCTCTCCCAATCGTCTGTCGATGGCCATGTTGGATACAAGTGTGAAGGCAATGCGGTGGATAGTTGATAACGTCGAATCCGGCGTTGTAACAGCTGCTGTGAGAATCACTCTGTCTTACCGTTCTGTTGTGGTCCTCGCGGTCGACCACTGCCGTTTTTACTCTGATATTTGTCGTTATTGATTCTCTCTTGCAGGATTGTCTAATTGCTGCATCGTTTCGATTCAGATGTCAAGCTACTGTTCGATTCGCCCTACCAGCCTCTTTAATTGTGATAGCACGACCTCTTTCAAACTCTGGCATCTAAATGTAATGTACACGAATCCTTCGGCGAGGCATTGTTACAGCCGATGGAAGATATCCACGGTTGAAATGCAACTAAAATATTTACCATCCGATTGAGAATCGCTCTTAATTTACACCTGCTGAATGCACAGTTGCCATGCGTTGGAGCTCCGGCTATTCATTAATTGGACACAAAGTTTAATAATTTGCATGTTCGGTCCCAAAGACTTTGCATACGTAATTTCATTCCAATGAGGCAAATTCTACTTGGTCTGTCGATTTTTTTGTCATAGAATATATAATAATAATAAGTTTAGTTAAAATTTTAATTTTAATACGTTTTTAAAAGTATTAAAATAATTTCCGTTAAACATTTGAATAAAATAAATACATCCTCACTTAACTCTGTTCATGATGAAATATATTAGAATCCGAAGTAAAGCTTCTGTGACTTAAATTATTTATTAATATTTATAATTCGCATTTTCTTTCAATTTTAATTACTGTCTCAGTGCTTAGAGTTATAGTTCACATTATATACAAAACCTAAAGTATTTCCATGAGCATAAGTTACATCATATAACTGAAGATTTTAAAATAATGACATTTTTCAAAAACAATTATTCAAAATTCTGCATAAGAACTCGCATTTCGAATCAGAATTCTCATAAGATTATTTAAGAAGTTAGGATTTCAGAAATTTGAAACTTTTACTAAAAATCTGTTAACTGCTCACTTTTATATACCTTTCTTCTATTTATTCCTTTAACTATCGTAAGGAGTATTATAATCTTACTTTTATAATTCTTTTAATCATCGTAAGTACTATATATAAGAGAAAAAATTTAAGAGGTTGAAATTAAAATGAAAATATTATTCATACAAATTAAACCCTAAAATTTCTTCTGCAGGTACTAAGATCTATAAAAAAAGTTGCCTAATTAAATTACATAAATAAATAATACATGAAAATGAAAGTTAAAGCAATTTACTTCATATTTCTTGTAATAATTTTTAATTTATCAAAGAGTTGTTTGTTTTATTTTAGTATAAATTAACAAATGTAACAACGTTTGAATTATTTAAAGTAAGCATTCAAGAAAATATTTGAATGTTTTTATTTTCACACATATCTAGATATAACCTATTAATTTTTAATTATTTGACAGTTAGTTATTTCAAACAATTGTTGAAAGACGTTTACTTGAGAACAAAATGGTGACAGCTACAAGAGTGAATTTTAAACAAAATTAGAAAGCATAGATTTTTTTTATTCAATTCAGAAATTTTAAAATAACCAAAAATATGCATCATAAAAATTTTCAGTATCACTTATTTAATATTAAAATTATGTTTTTCACAGACTTCAGCATTATGTTTCTAGTAAATGAAGTCTAGCAAAATTTAGAAACGAATATATGAAATGCAAATAAATCAATGGAGACTAAACAAATGTAAAACCTTAATTAAATTATAAAATAACTATTAAATACCAAATAATAGGATTAAAAATTATAATATATCAATTTTTGACCAATAACTTCAAATTATATTTAGATTATAATCAATATAAAATTTTCAAGAACTGTGAAATAAAACTTTTAAAGATCGTTCATGAAAGCAAATTGAAATGAAGTAAAGGAGGAGATTTTGATACAATTTAGTGTAAGTTTTAGAGCAATTTGCTAAAATAAACTATTAATATTAATGTATTGTCAGATTAAAACGTAGTTGATTTTTTTTAATTTTTTGAGGAAAATATTTTATGCTGAATAGTTTCACAGTATGATCAACGATTATCTTGAAGTTCTTAAGAGAATTAGATTGTTTTTGCTGTATAATTTTTGTTGTTGCACTCATTTATTACAGAAATTTTATTATTCTACATGTATAAACCTTTAACTGCATGGTACACTGTAAAAGCTTTCAGTAGTTTGTGCTACAGTTATTAATATTTAACAAATTTACTTTCATGATTTTTCGACATTTTGAGTGGTTTTCATACATAAAATATCAGTAAGAAAAATACTTAGTTTTCAACTTATATTATCTAAAAAGTTCTGAAAAACAAAATAATTTAATTAAAAGATTCTTCAACGGCAGTAAATAAACAAAATAACGTTTTGCAAATTAAAGAAGAAATACGTCTAATCTTATTTATTTATTAAAATCCAATAACGAAGAAATTGAAAAATATATGAACGGAACTCATTTGCTTTTTCATGTTATATATCTTAAAAAAAACCATTTAAATTATGAGAATTAAAACATCTGCCTCTAGCAACAAAATAAGAAAAAGATTAACCTTTATTTGCTGCATTTTTATTAAAAACATGAAAAGTATTCTGTATTTGGAAGAATTGTAAAATCTATGTGATGAAAAATAAATTTTAGTCGAACTTTTTTTCAAATTTTATGTATTCGCATAATCTATCATTAATAAGGGCTTTATTAAGCAGCATAAAATAATTTGTAAGATTAAGAAATTTAAAAAATTAAAAGTATATGACTATTCCAAGTTTTTCGTTAGAATGTGTCTTGTGCAGATTTTATCCCATAATATATTTATAAAGTTGTATTTTGTTATACATTGAATTGGAAATGAATATGTATATAATTACTGAGCAAAACAATTTAATTATAATTTTTTAGGAAATGTTTCATTACAGCTTCATTGCATATTGCTTTGCTAAAATACAAATGAATGGTTAGAATATCTTGAGCATTATATTCTTGATTGATTAAAGATGATTATAGTCTATGTAATTTCTCCTATATGAATATTTTTATGAATCAAATTAATGTGGATGATATTTAATTGTATTTTCATTTACATGTTGCTAGTCCAAAATTAAAAATTTACTGAATACACTTGTACAAAAAAGTCCTCCTAAAGAAAAATTGATTCCCTTTAAAACAAAGAGATAATGCATAATTTTAGATGACAACACTTTTTACTTCAAATTTTGTTACCTTGAAAAACGTTTATGAAATATTTAAACATTCTAATATGTTAATTCAAATTTATTAAATCAAATTAACTAGTTTAACGCAAAATATAATTTATTGAATTTTGTGGTTATTGTATAGATGCGAACGATAGACCGACTCAAAATTGTTTTGCCTTAGAAATTAATACTTTTTTGTAGTGGAAAAAATATACCTATGAGTTTTAGCCATCTTATATAATATAGCTATTAAATATATATAAGACTATGCGTAAAAGATAATGAATTGTTTGAACAAGATTATACATAATCTGAAATTACAAAATTAGAACTTCAGAATTATATTCCCTTATTAGTTAAAAATATGATATTTTGTTGCAGCTGCTTTAGGATATACCATCAAAGCATTTAAATATTTTTTTGAAAAATGTCAATAGCTTAAGATATTGGTGTGACAAATAAACCACATTTTCCCATTCCTAATACATTTTCTGTTGAAATTCTGCAAATTAGCATTGAAACAAACCTTTGGAAAATATTTCGTGATATAGTAACACTATTATTTATCTACTACGTTACAATTGTCCGAAGTGTAGTACCAAAAAAATTAAAATTCTAGACTCATGGGTTCTATGCCATTTAACAACTTTATAAATAAAAGAAGGTTATAAATTAATGAATTGCATCTTTTCTAAAAGGAAAAAGAGCCAACATTGTAATTAATTATTATTTCTAACAAATATTTGATTTTTCACTGTAATATTTATTTATTTCAAAAAGCCGTAACATCCTGATGCATATTTTTACCCAAAAATTGTACTTCTTCAACAATGACCTACGAGTGAATATTTTATTAGACCTTTGTCTTTCAAATGGTCAAAATATCATACCAAAAAATTAACTTTAAAATAACGACAACGTCTATAAAAATGTGCATATAAAACACCCTTTGATATCATTAGGTATGGTGTTCAATCTTAAAACTAAGTCCGTCCGTCTTTAAATTACGTGGCAAATATAGTATCGTTTCGTTTTACAGACAATGAAATGCTTAGTTCTGAATATTTGCCAGCAACGTATCTATCAATTGTGTCTCAGATTACATGCTGACTTGAATATACTTCATGTAAAACAAGATGATTTCTCATTCTCCCTTAATTTCTTATTCAGGTTTCAAACTCCAAAACACATTTATCTATGTTGAGAGATCTTGGCTGTGCTAAGAAACAATTACTTATATTTCAATTTATTATATAAAATGTTTAAAATGTTGAATCATTCAGATCACATCATACAAAGGTGATAATCATATTGTTTATACGATTACTTGATACATATGTAAAATTTCTGGAATTTTATCAATTATTAAATGCAAAACAGTCAAAATATAAAAAGCGATTATTTTGAATTTCTACAGTAGGAAGAATAACATTACTTTTATGATTCAGTAAATCTCAAGGAAACCTTAAAATTCTTAGAGATTATTTAATTTTATTATTGTAAAGATTTAAAATATAAACTTTCAGTAAATCTTACGTCTCGTAATAAATGTATTATTAAGATTTTATTTTTTATTCATGATTTGAAATTCTGTTTATATGTTTTATATAAATTCTATTCAAGGTTTCAAATCTACATTATGTAATGCTTTTGAATAATCTTTATCAATTCTTTGAGTAATTCATAAGTTGAAAATAGTGTATCTTTAACTGTTAAATATTACTTTGAACAAGAGTGGCCAAACTGTGGCTCATTAGATGATTACAAGTAGCACTTCAGTCTGTTTTGAATGAGTCATCGCAGTGTTGATTTAGTTTTTAGTTTTAGTTTTTTATTAGCGTCGCACTAAATACAACACGAGGGCTATTGGCGACAGACCTCGTAATTTTGAACCACCATCAAGTGACGAGGACGACACCTGAGCTGGCACCCCCCATCCTAACATCCACGCCACTGGGAGGACTTAGGACCCCAACAGATTTAACGTGCATTAGCCCCAGTTACAAGGCGGGTCTTTGGCGGCCAAGGATCGAACCCGCTACCGAACGAAAACCGCCGGTCGCGAATCCGAAGCAATGATCACTAGGCTACCGCGACTACATTGTAGTGTTGAATAACAGCAATTTGATCAAATGTTTTGAAGAAATCAAGATATTGTAAGGAACATCTGAAAGTCATTTTCATGATTTTGCTAAAGAAGAAAACTGCATTATCGTTTTTAATAACCCATTTTCGTTTAGCGAATAAAACAAAATGCAGGTGCCTAGTAACACATAAAATAAACTAGCTGATTTAAAAACAAATCCATTTTTAAAAATAAAATTTTGTGAGCTTTTTTCAAATCAAAGTATTTCTGAAATAAAATAATTTATTTCAAGAATTCATTAGCAAATGAACAATATCCAGAACTCAGAAATTTTCAAAAATTTATATGTATAGCTTTGTGATAACATACAGATGTCCACAAGTATTTTCATCAATGAAATTGATTTAAAGCAGAACACATGGTCACGAATAATTTATTCAAATTTGAAGAGTTCTCTGTTGCTTTCTCGATAACATTTTTAACACCAAACGTTAAAACCCGAGTGAAATCTAAAAAGGCTCAAATGTCTTATTAAAAGTAATATTTATGTGCTGTAATAGATATTGTTTTATATTCAATAATTAAATCATTTGAATAATTAACTTTGCCAATAAACAAACATCGATGAAAAGGTTATTAATCATACATTAGGGTCAGGATTTCTGTTAGCAAGTAGTGTGAACAAACAAATCAAAGTTCCAAGTTTATGCGCTCTCAATTGTAGTCCAGAATCATCTTCACCAAACCACAAACCAGACTCTCTGGCAGTAATAGCCCCATAATGAAACGATCATCCTCTCAAACGGGATGTTATTCTTGACTGTTGTAAATTGTGACTTCATTAAACTGGCATAAATTAATTAATTTAACTCTGTGATTAAGTTATCCGTTTTCCTCTTCTAAACGAAGTAAATTCCGTCCTTATCTCTGTTTACCAACCTAACATGAACGCTAGATAGTATAAAACGTGCTCAATTATGCGGCGCATCGAAACTCTGTTGTTAAAAAATTAACAAATCGTATGCCAAAGGCTGAACATCTGACTTAATACATGTGTACTTGTATACACTTCTATTACTTGAGATTTAGAAAGTATCAATTAATAAAACGATGTTTAAAAAACATAAGATATTAAATTAAAATCAATTAAGATTAAATATATATGTACATTTTAAAGTCATCATGCTACGAACTGAATCTAAAGAAATTCGAAGAAGGAACCATTAGCTTTTTTTATAAATACCGATTCTACATTGTCATCAAAAACTGCACTTCATTACATTTTAATCTCTAAAATTAAGAAAATCAAGTAAGAAATGATAATGTATAAATTGCGCTAGTTTTATTAGCTATATCTTTTTTTTTTCTTCAAAACAACACTCACGTTTTGCAGATTTTCATTTATATAATGATGCACCACCACTGAAAGGGAAATAAATTGCCCTTTAAGAAAACAGAAATTATCTACGAGTATCAACCATAAAATACAAAATAATAATGATTAATTTAAAATAAAAATGAATACTACTACTATTGATCGCACGAGAAAGTTACAAAGCATGTATTTTGCTATTATTTTTTTTAAACTTTTATTTACAGCAATCTTTTTTTTTTGTTGTTCTTATATATTTCTATATTAATCATGTGTATTGTTATTGCTATGCATAACATACAATACATGCAGGGCAACACAGAAATAGGTCTTTCTTTCTATTTATTTTCCACATGCTAGTTCTATTCAAAATATATAATGCTTCTTGAGTAGGGAAATGATGGCACTAAAGTAGTTATAAAAATTGGGAAACTATCTACATATTTACATGGGGCTTTCACGACAGAAATAACTTTAAAAAACATACTAGGGGTTCAAAAACAAGGAATACTTTGCAAAAGAGATCATGAAATATTCATCATTGTGTAAGCATTGTTTACGGTCACAAACATTCATTTATAATAAATATTTATTTCTAGAACAGTCTTAAATGCGAGACACAAATGATATTTTGTTTCCTAATATGTAATATTTAAATGAGGAAATTTCTAGTCTGATACCAATAAAGTTTCTATATATTTTATGTAACTATCTCTCAAAGATGGCTACTTTACTATTCTAATAAAATTGACTTAAAAACAAATGAATTCTTATTATTATTTAACTATTTTGTGCTACATTGTATTTTAAAATTATGTATAAACAATGATTGTGAGTGAACCACAATTATTCATATGTAGGAAGCATTATCTTGTGTCAAATTTCATTTTCAAAAATGCTGTAAACCATGTTACTTTTTTGAAACTGTACTGACAGTCGTATAACTTTTATACACCAGTTTCTGGAAATATGCATTTTTCAATCATTAATTTTTCGTTAGAGACAAGGAAAATTAAAGAAAATTCAAGGAAATGAAAGGAAAGAACACAGCAATCTACAAGTAAAGAATCTAGGTAATTTAAACTGTTTAGTTTCGTTTACTTTTTAAACATTTTAATGAAAAAAAAATGAAACTTTAATAAGTTTAAATAAATTAAATTACATTCCGGAATATACCATTTGCGGAGGATAGTTCATAACTATATGTTTGTTACCTGGTATGCTCTTTTATTAACAATATGCAAGTTCATTCATTTAACTTGATTTTTTTTTATTCCGATACGAATTTAATAAAAAATAGTATTAATTGAGTTAACTTTAATTTTACATTCAAGTGATTCACGCGCAAATAAAAGTATTAGTATTAAAAAAAATTTCTTTGCAAATTTTTTCATTCCAATGATGCGAAATTCTGACTTTCCTGCACAACAAATGTCTTACAACATAGACAATCATCATAATTGACAGCATTTTTACTCAACTTTCAACTATTAAATTGATTTCTGAAAAATATGCCCAAACCAACCGTTTTAATTATAATTCGTGCAATTTTGCAAAAAAAGTAGACGTTGATTTAGATATTTTTTTTTAATATTCTGATAATTACAATATCGCTCTAATATTTATTACGCTGGTGGATTTAAATAAATACTTCTATACTTAACAAAATGAATGTACTAAATTATAATGTTAATAATTTGTTAAAACAACAATTCTTAGAGGAATATTGAATTTGCAAAACTTATATATACAAGAAACAATAAATATTATTCTTAAAAATACATATGAAAAATTATATAAAATATAAACAATAGAAATAAAAATTAAATACATGTATTTTACAAATTTTATTGTTTTATTTAATTAATAAATAGTTGCAGAAAGTAATATAAAAAATACATAAAAAATATTATGATATATAAAGAAGGCAATTATTTGTTTGAATAATAATTATGTTTTAGGATTTAATCTCAAATGTAAATTGAAATTTTATTAATTCACTTATACTAGAAAAAAGGTTTAAAGGTTTTCTTTATAGGAAATGATTTATCACTTTTTATCACTACAAATTGGAAACTGTTTACTATAAATCTTGCTTTATATCATTATATACATAATTTTCAATAGTTATTTCATGTTAATATTTGCACTTTTATGGGAAGTATTCATTGAAGAAATTACAAATTAGGACTGCTTTCCAAAGTCATATAATAATAACACAATTTACAAGAATAAAAATTTAAACGCATTTAGCATTAAATGAATTTTCGATTTTTTTTCCTGCTATATTTATGTAGTGATTTAATAATTATTAATCCATTTTCTTGCTTATCATGTTCTTCGATATTATTTTTGCTGCATTTCAGTATCACTCAAACAAAATATCATCATCATCGGAAAAAAATTAAAATATGTTGAAAACTTGCTTTGAAAAATTATATTGATTCATGAACTTTTTCTCAAAATCCATGTATTTAGTATTTATCTCATAACTACATTTTTTAAATCCTCAAATATCATACAAGATACATATCTTCATAAATATTTGTAAGTGATACTAGAACATAATTTTTGAAGTATGGTGCATTTGCATTTCGGAGATTGTATCTTTAAGAATAAATTGTACAATGGCATATAATTACAAGAACAAAAAATCCAGAATAAAATATAGTAAAGTTACCTATATATATATATAGAGAATATATATATATATATATATATATATATATATTGGTGTTGGTGTGTGTGTGTGTGTGTGTGTGTGCTGTGTGTGTGCTGTGTATTTTACCAGTTAATTTGTCATTGGTAGTTAACTTATACGCATTATTCAAATGTCCCTCAGTACTATTCGTACCAAATCCACTGACAGTTTTAAGAACATTAAAATGGCATTAATACATTGCGTTGGGACATCTTATGATTTTTTTAGTGTAAGTTAATTAATGAATTGATCCTTTGAAATAAAATCTTTCTTCTATATTAAAAAACACTATTTTTCATAAACAAAATTGGGACTTGCCGAGATTTATCGTGATTATTAATTCTAGCCCTCGTGTTGACATCTTGTAAGTCTTTGTTAACAATAGATTGGTAATCCTCAATTAATCTCTTGACAATAAAAAAAAATTCCGTCATAGCTCTTGGGAAACTTATATGTTGTGAGTCTAGAATTAACATTCGATTTTTTTAGAAAACATTCACTACTCTGTATTTAAACTCCTCTAAGTATTAATGTTGGTAATATAGGATTACATTTTATTTTATAGTATGATGATTAGCTACTATAAGAAATATTTTTTTGCTCCTTGAACACCCTTTAATTAAGTAATTAATTAATCAAGATCCCATTTAAAAGTAAGTATAAAATGGACAATTTATATTAAATGTGTTATTTCTTTGTATTACCGTCTTGATCGAAGCTCAAAATTTCGAGGCGTACGCCATAACCCCGTGTTACTTCATGAGCGACGTTAATAAACCAAACCAATCTTTTTATTTACAGTTATTTTTTTCCTTTTCAACTAAAGGAACGAACTTCTTTATATTTACAGATTACGTAAAAAGTAAATTATTTTAATAAAATATTGTTTTGAATGAGATAAAATTTTAAAGCAACATATGGTGAGTGAACAAAGAATATTTAAATATGATCTTCCCTAGATAAGTGTATTTCAATGACTATAAAATCCGGATTTAATATTTTAAAAAATATACATTAAGTAATTCTATATTCATATTAAGTATACATATTCGATTCTAGAATTGAAATAAAACATAAATCAGAAATTCTAAGAAATTTTCAAAGTTAAGTGGAATTAATCAATAAAAAATGGGCTTAGTTTTTTCTACACAACTGTCAACTCAAAACAGTGGTAACTACAAATGTTACTATTGTTTTAAAATCTAGCTAGGTTTTTTTTCGGTAAAGCATTGTAAGAACGTAGAGATCGGTTTAGAATAAAAGACACTGGATGTTAAATATCCCTTAAGTTCAAATTCCTACGCTATGGGTTTAAATTTTCTACAGTAGTCATCATAAATTTATGAAGGAACAAAAAATCTTAAATTGATGGCATGGCTGATTGTCTGAAGATGATTCTGAGCATTTCATCAATTAAGAAATTGTAATTCATATGTTTCAGAGAGATTATAAATGATTTCCTTGAAACTCAGGCTTAAAGTGCACTCAGTGCTGTCTAAAAGGATAATAAATATCTCTATCTAATTTTTTTTTTACTTTTCTCTTCTCTAAATGCATTCTAAAATAAGATTAACACAATTAAGTTTAATATAACCACGTTCCAGAGTGGATTAAAATTATATTTGTAGGAATCAAATAAAATATACTACACTACTGGACATTGAAAATGCAATACAAGAGGGAGGACACAAAGTGATGAAACTTGGCAAAACAAAGAGTGACAGGGCAGCAAATAGTGGACATATGTTTCGAATCAACGCATTACTATCATAGTGAGGACATTCCACTAAGTAGGTTTTTAGGACCACTGTCGAACATCGATACATGAAGCAAACATGTTTAGGTACAAATTCAATGAGAGTACGGATGGCATCAGAGGGATGTCTCTCATTCCTTGTCAACCTTTCACAGTTCGCCTTCCAACGCGGCAATTGTAGGGCTGCAAATACCCTGAACCAACATCCGCAATATGTTCAGTTGGTGAGAGATCAGGAGAACAGATGCAAGGAAGCATCTGTGTACATCTTGCAGAACACGTTGGCTACTGAGCAGTGTGCAGGTAAGATATCTTCCTTGTAAAGGGTGTAGGGCAACCCCCCTGAATTTTAGAGGACACAGCACAGACCACAGCACACTTCCACGTATCGTTGGAGCCAGTCAGGTAGTCCTATTTAGGCTGGCAGGTGACCGGAATCGTTCGCAAATTGCATCCCAAACCATGATGAGAAGCGTTCGAGGGATGTTCAACAACAGCTGCCAGATTGGACTTTATCTCCACATCGACACCGTACTGGGTAGGTGGCACTTCATTGAGAAACATAAGCGTGTCTATCTGGAAAACACGACCCGTGTCATTCCTCAATTCCTCGGCCCAGCACCTGTAGAAGTTGTGTCTATACATGTGGATCCAAAGTGCCATCGATGCAGGCCACCAGCAAACCAATAGAAGGGAAATGGTTCTGTCGATATGGATCATCCAGGGTGTCTCTTGAACATGCTGCAGAATAGAGGTAGGAGGTGACTTATGTGGTCTCGTCATTGTTTGTCAGCGTATGCGTCGACTCCTGTGCTGACATCTTTCTGGCTTCACCGGCATCCCTCAAACTTGACACATTTCTTTGTTCTAACCATCTTCCCCAGAGCCGGTGTACTGTGCATGCTTCCAGGAATGTGTTCACCGACATTGGCCTTATGGACCTTCCTACCTTAGTCCGATTACATGCCCCTCGTAAAATCGTCTGTGTGTGAGGGGGGGAACTGCCACCGTTGACGGCGTCCTGACATTCCTTGTTATTACACGCGTCCTCTGAGACAAGAATAAATTTTCTACGATAATTTCCCTAACAGAAATAATGGCACTAAAAGTGAACATTCTGTAGGTTCTTCTTCAACGGGCGCTGGAGCATTTCACATCATTTGCATAGCTCAGTGACGTGCGTCTACCTAGAAATTTGGATAATTTCCTCACCTTTCGTTCTTCGGATAGTATTTTTAGTATCACGTTGTGTATTTGGTAAAACGTAATATTTTCGTCTTATTCTATGTACTATTTAGGGACAATTCCTGAAACATCATTGAATGTTCTATCCGATGGCAAATTTTTGTTCATTTTATGCAAATAATAATTTTGACTTACAATATATTTTCAGTTATTTTATTATGGAGAAATTTTCACTTATCTTCCAAATCACTTTTCGTCCTAATATTATTCATATTTACTCTTTTTTTTAGCAACACTCATTAAATTTAAGCTGAAAGAAAAACACATAAAAAAAACTAGAATATAAATCGTTATTGACTCCTTTATCAAAAATAAAAATTTGAGAATATATTTTTAAAATATCTTTAAAAATAATAGCTTTTAACACTTTTTGTACATATTCTTAAAATTTATTTTATCAATATACCGTAATAACTTACAACTAAATCCAAAATAATTTAATTTTCTGTGGAATATTTTAGTTAAATTCACTTTTATGTCATGAATATTTCAAATACAAAAATGTTTTTTTTTTCTTATTTTCATCCATATTGAAAGAGTCTAAAAGAGTTTTATGTAAATATTGTTATACATTTTTGCAAAATTATCGTAATTTATTGTTATGAAAAATAAATGAAAGATAATCAAGAGATTTACATTTTAACTTAACTTGCTATAATTTCAGTCAAATGATATTTTCAGAATAACATTAACAAGCCTCATTTTTACATTCAGAAATATTTTATGAAATATCTATTAATAATACAGAATTTAGTTTAACGTACTAAAGCAATGTTTTATGCTTCATTTTTTTCATTAAGATATGTTCTAACTATTTCTACTTGATTAGCATTAAAATGTATTTTTATAACTAAGATATATACGATAAGCATTGGAGTATGTAAATCATAATTTTTACTTTTGTTAAATTAGACATTATAATAAATTGATTAAAGAATTAAAAATTAAAAGTAGAAAGAAAATTTCTAATATATGTGCTCAAAATCAGCTAATAATTTCATTTGATCTTTAGCTTAATAATATACATTATATTGGGAGGAAAATCAATTAATTGAAAAAATAAACTTATACTTAATCATGAGATTTAAGGATAAATCATACATTTATACTAAATCATAAGGTTTCTACGTATATACCTTTTTTCTTGCAGTCTCAAAAAAAAGTGAATTCAGTTATGAAAGAAAATTAATATTTTATAAATACCTTGAAAATATACAACACATGAGATTATTTCACTTCAAATAGAATTTATCTCCTGCTCATAAATGAATGAACCATTTGTTGTGAGAAAATGTTACGGACTTCCAAAATGAATTTTCTTTTGTTGAGAGAAAATATAACACTTAAATTTAAAGAAATTAAACACATATATAAAAATACGTATTAAATAAAGTTTTTATAACTAGTTGAAAAAGTTCTGATTTTAAGAATTTTGCTGTTGTTTTCACCCGATTAATTAATCCAGCAGTTAATGTTGTTAGATTTACAAGCAAAATGAGATGCTCCGCAAATAATCCCTTAAATTAACATTTGCTAGTATATAAGTAAATCACTTTTATATTACCTGAATTCAACTTTTATGTTTTAAATACTTAAGAAATATTGTTTTTAAAATTGTAAAATACATCCCTATTTCAAAATTACTTAAATAACAATATATAATATTTTTTTTCTTATTTTACACATTTTCAAATATTGCATGCTTTTTCATCATTATAAGGTATATAAATACAAATGGTGGATGGGCATGTGTAAAGATTTATTTAAATTAGCCTTTAAAAATTAACCACTTGTGTTTGTAAATCTTTGTTTATTAGTTTTCAGGTTTTATTTTATGTAATTAATTTCACCTTCTAAACATGTAACATATTTTGGTAACAAGTTATTTATAAATTATCTTGCATTAATATCCCTGTATGGTTATACACACCCTCTACATATTTCGATCAGTGCTTTCAAACACTAAAAAGCACAACGGCCTATGACCTCATTGTTTCCACCCTACGCCTTTTACTCAAGAATTTCAGCCCCATTGTAATTGTTGTTTTAAATTTATTTTCGTTATTTATAGCATGCTTTCATGACATCAACGACTTACTAAACTTACACTTAAAGCGACTTAGGCACTTACAGGAGATATAAAGCAGCATTCACCTAAGATAATGTGCATTACCAGCTTGTATTGACATCAATTTTTTATCTAATATTGTTGTCGCTGACAATGACTTTTCCATCAGATGTCTTATATTACTGACGAAGGAAAATTCAAAGTTACAATTACGGAATGGTTGGAAACATCTGGATTATAAAAGGACACTGTGAAGAGAATAATAGTAAGTTCATGTCTATCTTATAAGTTACTGAAAAATTTTAAAAGGAACTTCTTCAAACAAAAATATTTGATTAGAACATCTTATTCAACGGTTGTACAAATAACCCATTAGAATAGTTCAACGCCAAATCACTATAAATTTATGAATCTGACAGACTGAAACAATTTACAAGAAAAAGGATGTAAATAGACGTAGAAGCAAAGTTTTTTTTTTTTTGTTTTGAGTTTATTAAATCTTTTTTGCATTGAATAAGTTCATTATTTATAAGTTTCCTTTTTAAACTATTTTTGTATTAATATATCATATTTAATGCGAGTTATTTTGTATGTAATGGGTAAAAAGCTTTTGTGATTATAATATATTCGATGACGTAATAAATTTATTATTTAAATAATATTTTTCTTGAAATTTCTTATTGCACTAAAGTAAAGCTAAAACAAGAATTATGCATTCTCTCATATTTAATTAGACATTTATTACCTTACAGTATGTGCCTAGCCAAAAATCACAGTTTTCGTGAAAATGATCGAAAATTTTCTTTATTACTTTTTGTTAAAGCCCATGTTTTTACGATTCCAAAATGGTTTGCATTTGTTTCAAGGGTATCTAGGAGTAGCTGGAAACAAAGCTATCGCCCATATATTAAATAGGAAGTAGAATTGTTCATGACCAAATCTAAGCCATAGAAATGTGAACTATGCATTTTAAACAGCTGTTTCTTCATTCTTAAATGATGTGAATGCACATTATACTAGGTGTATCTAACAACTATTCTTCATTTAATTTTCATTTATAGACCTACGTTTTCTGGAAAACTATGATTTTAATTTTTTTTTATTACGAAAAATCTCATTTCTTAAAAAGTATTTCGTATATTCAAACGAGAGTTTACTACCATATTCTGTATATATCTAGATATATATTGAATCTCAAGCATTGCTTTTAAGTATATAACTATATATTTTGGAGCTTCTTTTACTTAAAAAAGTGATATTTTGTTTGTAAAATCATGTTGTGTTTATACGTTTCGAAATAACTCAGTATGTTTAAGAAATAACTGCATTTTTTCTGCTTCACAACACAGATATGTGTGTACTAAATATATTGTTGAAACAAAATGTGAAATATATTAATTAAAATCTGTTATGTGAACTTCAGCATAAATGTCAATTTTTACTAACTTTTAACAAAATATAGCAAATACCATACTTTAATTCATGTTTGCACAAGAGTTCAATAAATTATTCATAATTATTATTGATTATTTGGAATTTTAAAACCGTTTCTAAACTGTTTTTTGCTCTGTATCTTCAAAGTAATAACATCTATGTTTGATATCCGTTTTTGCCTGTTTTTACTTCAAGCATATTGTATATCACTATGACTAGTCACACCTTTCTACATACATTTCTTTCATTTCTCTTTATTCGTGTTATTCCACAAGCATATATGTTTGCATAGCATAGTAGTTTGGTGAAAGTCACTCGTTAAGGGTTCCAAAATGGTTTCCTTAGGACAAAACTAAGTAATCTGAGCAAGAATAATAATTGCATTGGTAAAAAACGAATTTCTTAAGCATTGATTTTCTTTCAAACTTCACACTTTGCATAACATTTGGCGACTATTTGGCAACTTGGCTAGAAACGTGGTGTAAAACTTAATTCCTTAAATAATTAGTTTTATCAATTAATTTTTATTAATTATAATTAAATTATCGTATTTTCATCCAAAAGAATCGTGTATAGAATATTTCAGATGAAGTGAGAAAAATGCTTTCAAAGTCTTGACTCAGGCATATAATGAGAGTAGAAGAAAATCCATTAAAAATAAAAAAAGATCAGATTGCAGGTGAGGTATCATTTGCCTTAATTCTAATATTTAACTGAATAATTTAATGATCATTTAGAAAAAGTTAGCATCTTAGGTGTGGCTAAATGTGTTCTTGCAAAAACTTTTCAAAGAACAATTTGTGGAGTTTACATTTTATTATTCCTGTTATTTTCAACAATTAAAGATATACATTCATATTATATTTCAACAATTAAATATATACATTCATAT
>BMAW01086448.1:178532-193999 GCA_019974015.1 Nephila pilipes
ATATACATTCATATTATATTTCAACAATTAAATATATACATTCATATTATATTTCAACAATTAAATATATACAAATATATACTTAATATATATTTTCAATGAATATTTTAATAGTGTATAAAAATGGTTTCCCAAATATCTGCTACCCAAATGTATAATTGCCTCCGACGTAGTTTTAATCTGCGTCTGTTTTTTTTTGTCACTAATTATGTAGCAGTTATAACCACCAAGAAGGAAATGTGTATTTTTCATTACAGTTTAAGCTTATTATTATTAAGTTTAGTTTTTAAAACAATTCAACATGGCAGAATAGGGAGTTATATTTTATAATATTGCTACATGATTCAAAGGTCAATTGAAAGGTCCCCAGCCTGACACATAGATGGCGCTACTAGAACTAAATCCATATGTTTTTTAGTTAGCCATAACCCTCAAAAGATGCGTGTATAAATTTGAAAGCTGTCGGATCATTAGTTTGTGAATTATAGCATTTTGAGTGAAGCAACTTTTGTTATTGTGAAAAAAATAGATAAAAAGGAATTTCGCGTGTTGATAAAATATTGCTTTTTGAAGGGAAAAAATACAGTTGAAGCAAAAACTTGGCTTGATGCCGAGTTTCCGGACACTGCCCCAGGAAAATCAACCATCAAGGATTGGTATGCTAAGTTTAGACGTGGTGAAATGAGCACTGAAGACGGTAAACGCAGTGGACGCCCCAAAGAGCTTGTTACCGACGAAAACATTAAGAAAATCCACAAAATGGTTTTGAATGACCGTAAATTGAAATTGAATGAAAAAGCAGACACTCTAACGATATCAACTGAACTTGTACATCATATCAATCACGAATATTTGCGTATGAGAAAGCTCTGTGCAAAGTGGGTGCCGCGCGACCTCACTTTTGATCAAAAACAACGACGAGTTGATGATTCGGAGCAGTGTTTGAAGATGATCAAGCGTAAGAACCCCGAGTTTTTGCGTCGATATGTGACAATGGATGAAACATCATTTCACTCCGAAGTCCAATCGACAGTCATCCGAGTGGACTGCACACGATGAACCCGCTCCAAAGCGTGGGAAAACGCAATAGTCGGCTGGCAATGTTATGGCGTCCGTATTTTGGGATGCGCATGGAATAATTTTCATTGACTACCTTGAAAAAGAAAGGACCGTCAACAGCGACTATAACATAGCGTTATTGGACCGTTTGAAGGACGAAATGGCCGAAAAACGGCCGCATTTGAAGAAAAAGAAAGTACTGCTTCACCAAGACAATGCACCGCGTCACAAGTCAGTGAAAACGATGGCAAAAATCCATAAATTGGGCTTCGAATTGCTTCCTCATCCACCGTATTCTCCAGATCTGGCCCCCAGCGACTATTTCCTGTTCTCAGATCTCAAAAGAATGCTCGCTGGGAAGAAATTTTCGTCGAATGAAGAGGTGATCGCCGAAACTGAGGTCCATTTTGAAGCAAAGGACAAATCGTACTACAAAAATGGTGTCGAAAAGTTGGAGGGTCACTATAATCAGTGTATCACCCTTGAAGGGAATTATGTTGAATAAAAAAAACTAATTTTGCCAAAAAAATGTGTTTTACTATGGTAGGCCGGGGACTTTTCAATTGACCTGTTACTCATTAACAATCACTTATAATTAAATTGTTTATGAATAGTATTACAATTTTATCATATATCCGACTAATTATTAATTGAGCTAGAGATAGAGTGATAATTATTAACCGTGCTTCAAGAATGATTGCATGCTTATTTTATGAAGTGTCATTTAAGTTCTTTCTTTTGTTATTCTTACTTATTTAATAGTAAAGAGAAATGGCTAGAAATTTCTAACATCATCTAATTTTATGATTTTCATTTTAGTTACAGAACAAATTTTACTGAAAAAATTGTACTTGTTGCATTATCACTACGAGATTAGTGAAGTGTATCAAATATTTTTTGTGAAAAAAGAAGGACTGTTTGAGTAGCAAATTGCATGATAAACCAAAATTAAAAAACTGTTTAGAATATAAATACTTTTAATTTTAAGTACTCATTAATTAATTTCTTTTTTAAAAAATGAATTATAAACTATTTAAATGTACTAGTTTTATCATTTTTAAACGTAAGACTTGTACAACTATTTCTGTGTTTCTCGTATAAACAATACATCGCAATAAAAATATGAATAGATGCGAATAATTTGTTTCATTTAATTATTTGATCTTTACATTGTATAAATTCAACTATTTCAGATTCAAGATAGTATAGAGCCATTTTAATGTTTGTACTGCCCCCTTTTCATTCTTTTAATATG
Source organism: Nephila pilipes (assembly GCA_019974015.1). Lineage (NCBI taxonomy): Eukaryota > Metazoa > Arthropoda > Arachnida > Araneae > Nephilidae > Nephila > Nephila pilipes. The sequence goes on from BMAW01086448.1 coordinate 180,847, forward strand.
CTATGATTGTACGTCAGTAGACATCTACGAATTTTCAAGTAAGATTGATAGTTCCCTGATCGAAGTCAGCTTTTTCAGAAGTTTCCTCTTTAGATCAAAGTAACTTTAAAAATATATTATATTTATCGACTGATAGAGTTAAACTTGTTTCACACTTCCTGACATCAATAAGCGTAGATTATACTAGAAAATTAAGACGAAAGAAAAAACGGTAACGAAAGAATCAAAATCTGATGAAAAGTATGACGTCTTTCGCAGAAATAAATCACAAATCATACTCAGATTTGCCATGAAGCATTGAAGAGGATTTACTGTGCTCTGTTACTTTGGAAGAATCAAAAGTTTATTATTGCTCAATAGCAACTAAGATTTATATGAACTTATGCATCTAAAGTGTTTCTTATTTGCAATTTTATTTGAATTGAATAATGTATTGTCTGATTCATACGATTTCATTCAAAATTAAAAAAAATTTAATAAACAAGGAGCGTTTTATAGATTATTTCGGAATACTTTCATATGTTTTTCAATTTTTTTTATATAAAAGTTCTTTTATTAATTTCCCTTCTGATTCAGTTCAAATGTGTGTCATAAACTGTTTACATGATCTAACAAATAATTTAAGGTTACCTTCATCACATAATTATGTTATAAAGAGAAACTATTGAATATTGGTGAACATGATAACACTTATTTAGGAAGTTACTTTTAAATGGATTTTAAAATTATTTTTTGTATATTTGAATTCATAGTCAAAAGAGAAATTTCTTATACCCATGCAGTTATTGATAGTAAATTGTGATGGTATCGAAATTCTAGCTACTGAGTAACACAATCGTACTTCACAAATGCAAAAAATGAAGCATTTCCCTACTTGAGTTACTGGCTGAATGCCAAACCGATGAAAGAAATTATGCACGAAGACCCTGTCATAAATATGGATTGCATAATATCTTGGAATACCCAAAAGTATTATTTTCTTTCCCTAGGATATTTCGTGATATCAAATTTCAATGAAAAAAGATGCTTTTAAAAATCATTCATGTATTAATCATAAATAAGGATTGAAAAATGTCGGAAATTGCTGATGACATGCAAGCTGTTGACTCTAGACTTCTTATATTACTGTAGTCAAAAAGTTACCCGAATGCTTCCTTTAAAATAAATATATTAGTATAATAGATACCATTTGCAAGCTTTCATCAAATATTTTTCTGATTTGTGTAAACACGAGGCAACACTCAGGAACTTAGTTCATTTTGCAACCGAAAATAAATTTGTCTTGTGATTAAAGACAATTTTGTTTCTTCTTCCTCTCTGATTATTCTCCGATTAAGAGAAGAATTTTCCCTTCATTGATTTTCCAATATGTTGAATGCAACTGAACAAAAACATGCATTAAATTTTGTTTCCGCAACTCAAAAATAAAGATAAATTATGGCCATTGACCTCATAGTTTTTGCATTATGATAATGTCTCTTCACAACGACATCATTATTCGTGAATATTTGAAAAAGCACTTAACAAATGCGGCAACACAAGCCCAATATTCAACTGATATGGTATAGGCTGATTTTTATTTATTTCCATGGTTGAAATTTCTTCTTCTTAGTCACAGTTTTGTATCTACCGATATAATAAAAGAAAATTCGACAGTAACTCCGAAGTGTTTTCACGAAAACAGAGTGTTTTCGGGATAGAACACATTGGTACAGAAGTGCGTTGAACTCGGAAAAAATTACTTTGAAGGAGATATAATACATTTTAACCAATGAATTGATACCCTTTGTCTTATGACAGATTTCAGAGTACAATAATACATATATCTATGTATCTCAATGCATAAATTTTCATATGAATTAGGGAGCTAGGGGCAAATTGTAACAGGCTTAATAGGTAACAAGTACGTTAAGCACAGGTTTTAAGACCTTTTGATATGAAATTTTACAAAACGATTCCTATGATGGACTGTATATTTTAAGCTCAACCAGTGCCCCATCAAAATGGGTAAAAAAAGGCCATGTTCAAATGCTCCGTTGTAGCTAATTTATGGACAGAAAAAGTATTTCATAAATTTCTATAATAGACTCCAAATTGTAAGAACAATCAACGACTTTTCAGAAAAGGTAGTGAGAGACTATGTGTATGTGTTCTAAAAATACAAACATTTTCTTTCCAAAAATTGTTACAACTTGCATCAATCATCCTGCACGACAATAAAAAAGCTTTGAGTTAATAGAAATTGATAAATCAATTAATGGTATGTATTGTAATAATGGTATGTATTGTAATAATGGTATGTATTGTATAATTAATGGTATGTATTGTAATCTGTTCTCACGTGCAATTGCATTAACTAACCTAACCAACATTGGGATTACTTTACTGCCACGTTTTATATGAAAATGTCGCTTTACATAAGAACTGATGCATGTAAATATTACTGAACTGATATATGTGATATATGTGAATGAAACTTACTATTTTAAGATGGAGTGCAATGAATGGGGATAAAGAAAGGTTTGTTTTTAGCCCAAAATTTAGTACTTCTTCCAATGATAAGAAATGATAAGCCATGTTATCTAAAGTCTAAATATGCATTAAAAATAATTAGGATTGATATATATTTATAATTGAAATTAAAATCCGTGATTTCATGAAAAAGGTTCGTTTTCGTTTCTGTGCAGTGTTTCTGTCTCTGTAATGTTCATAAATGCACTTTATTCCCCTGTGCGAAATCTTCTAAATTCTTAAAGAAATTAATACTTAATGTAATGGAAAATAATATTTTTCCTACTACTTTCATTTCAAAATTGAATTTTAATGAAATTTCAACAAGATTTAAGATGCTGGATAATTTTGAATAGAAATTTTTTTAGTTTTCCTGCTACTCCTCTAAAACTAAAGAATCTATTCATATGCCAAAGTAATTAATTTTATCTCTGATGTTTCAAAACTTCAGAGAACACTTAAGAATTTTAAAAATGTTGAACTAGACATGTGAAGAAAATTAAGACATTTAATTTTCTCTGATTTCAACAGCATTCTTTTAATCAAACTCTTACGTTTAAGGGATCCTTTTATTACAATTTGTACTGTATGCAACGAAGATTATATTTCAAATAGAAATTATAACTTTTTCTAAGCAATTTATATCTTTAAAATTTCAATAAACATTCAAATAAAAAAAAGGTTTAAATATCACATTTTAAATATGACATATATTTTGCACGTTTTAGACTTGCAGTCATTCTCAGAAGTAACTGAAACTTATGTAAATGACTTAAGGGTACAGTGAAAAAAAAATGTTTGAATCACGGGATATATATTTTTAACTAAGATCTTAATACGGCTTAAAATCTATTTTTAAAGACAGATGACATAAAGATTAATATCTATTCTATCATGTCTTCCCTACTATAAGTAAATATTTATTTGTAGTATTTCAATTAATTTAGAAGAATTATGTATTTTATTCAATTTGCTTATTATTTATGTAATTTAATTATAAATCAACAGTAGATAAAAATATTTGGGGTTTCGTCAAAATATATAATGGGTAATGTAGCCTTAAAATTAAATGAAAAGTTGAACATAGATAAAATTTGCTTAGTAATTATTATATTTACTATTAAAAGTTATTTAAAATTATTCCCGCTTTGATTGTAATGATGACTTATTGGCTAAATCTAACAAAAATATCTTTCTGATTAACTTTTTAGGTGTTGTGAAAGCAAATTGCTTCACATACAATCTCTTATAATATATTTTAAACATTTATTCGAACATTTATATATTCAAATACTGTTTTAATATAATTGTAAACAAAATACTATTAACTTAAGCCATTTCCAAATTACGATTATCATGTATTACAATAAATAAATTCTAAATAAAAAATTCTTTATAAATATAGTCATAATCAAAAATATATTAGTATAATATTAATGACCAAGGGAATAAAGGACTTAAGGAAATATTTTCTAATTCATAACATGTTATTCTATTTCATCATATGATCTAAAGAAAATATTTTAAATTTACGAAATTACGTATTTTAATTAACTATTATTAGTTCCTAATACACAATAATCTTTAAGTATAAAATATGTGGAAAACGTACAATGTATAATAGATGCTGATTACCTCGTTTTGTCACTGAAATATGTATTTGTGTGATCCGTTTTCTTATTATACCCTTAAAGAATGGGTTTTTTCACTTCACTTTTATTCTCGTTTTGTCAGTATTATTACAAATCAAATGTTACAGATAGAATCCTAATATGCAAGGATATTTTATAGGTCAGAAAAATTCGGAAAGGTAAATTCTATAAAGAAAGTAACTCTTACACATTTATATATTTATTATTATTATTATTATTAATACATATATATATATTACATATATAATATATAGTAGAGTTGATGAGATATTATTATACATATATATATATATATATATATATATATATATATATATATATATAAATATCTTTCAGTTTTTTATGACTAGGGATACCAATTTTCTTTTTTTCTTTTAGATCAGAAAAACTTTTTCTTAAGGTGAACAATAGAAAAATATATGTTCTTGTATCAGTGAAAAAAAAGTAAGAAGTTATAAGAATATGTAAAGAGAAAAAATACATATATTTTTTGATAAAGATAAAGTTTCTCCATCCGAGTTGATGTACAAGCAAAAGATTCTCCAATGTTTCAAGTTTTCTCAAAATTTCTGAAGATCTAGTCTCGATACAGCGATTGCGATTGGAAGAGGTCCAACAATTCCACTTTTTTTTTCAACTATGATCGTATATCTTTATTTATTGATGTAAATGAACTGCTTGGCTTTGAAAGAATGCTCAGAAAATTTTGTTTATGCAAAGATATTTTAGAAAATAGTTTGCGAACAGTTTCTGAGATACATCAAATAAGACAATAGAATAAAAAAATAAAATATCGCACACAAGAAATAATACAAAGAAGTACAAGTCTAAGTATATATATATATATATATATATGTGGGGGGAGGGTGTGTGGGTGTGTGTGGGTGTGTGGGTGTGGGTGCGTGCGTGCGTGAGTGTGTATGTATGTTTTACACATACAGGCTTTTTTGAAACTCATGGGCAAAAATTTAAGTGGTGATAGGAAACATTTATACAAACAATTTTCATCTACAATGCTTAAGCAGGGTGCAAGCTGTGAACCGCTAGGCGACAACGTAATGCAAAGCATTAACCATGAGTTATTTTACACATCGTCATTTCTACCATGGACGTCAGGATTAGGACGTACAATAATAAGGGAAAGGCCATAGTCTAAAAACATCTAGATACTTGCCTGTGGTTTTATTATTCGTATGACATACAGAGTGTTTCGAAACTTAAAGGTAAAAATTTAAGTCGTGATAGAAAACAACTAAAAAAGTGATTTTTACTTTTCATTGTATTGGTGAAGAGATCAAGCAAACATTGCTGTAATGGAAGGCATAAAAAAACTTTCGCATGAAAATTAGAAAAAAACTTTCGCATGAAAATTAATATAAATTGTTTAGGTTAATATTTATTTTTCATTTCATGCAGCGCAGGATTGGGATCTTAATGTTTTTGAAAAGCACAATACAATGAGAACTATCTTTGTTAAAGAAACGTTGCTGCTATTTAAAGTAATTGATTTTGTTTTAGTTATTTAAAATAAATCGTTTTGAATATCATATATTGTGGTGATTAAGAGTCCATGATAGGAAAACAATGTTTGGAACTAATTTATTTCTCTTTGTATAAAAAACATTTCTGTATAGAAATGTACAGAACTGAGATGTAATTGTCTTAGATTTAAGCTAATGTCTCTCAGACACAATTATGCTCAATAATCTTTAAAAAAATACTTTGATCAATCACAATGATTATTTATATTTTTTTCATAATCGCCTGACGTATACGTACTGCAGTTAATTAATTAAATTATCTTGTGTATATATATATATAAATGTATGTGTGTGTGCTTGCGTGTGCGCGTGTGTATGTGCGTGTGTATGTATGTGCGTGCGTGTGTTTCTTTATACTACTCCGTTAATGTAGAATTTTAATTGTTCAAGATTTTAAGCGATTGTGTCCTCATTTTCTTTTTAAATTTGCTACCACTTTTCTTTTACGTAAAGAAATCCCTTTCAAGTGCTTAAGACATTTTCTATCTAAATTAATCAGTTTAAAAAAAGCTTGAAAAATTCAAGCTCTGTTAATTTGATCATTAGTGATATGTTAGAGAAAATGAAACATGTCATGCAAATGGCAAAAAAAAAAATCTTGTACAGAGTAATTTAACTCATCGAAATATGTCCTCTGTAATGTAAAAATAACATACTTTGTAGCTTCTTTTAAAAAATATAAGCTGCTTTTCTCTTTCGAATAATAACATTACTACATTTTGTGAAAAATAGAAACGAAAACGACTACATTAATGTCGTGTATTTAAAATTCGTAAACAAAATTTTTAATTCTCTTCGAAAGTTAAAATTTAATCAAAACTTCCAAACCTATCACAGAAAAATGATACCCTATTACCTGTAATTTATATAGATACATTGTAACGTTTCCAAAAAGTGCACAAAAAGTCGACGATAGATATCTTTAGGAACAAGGTGGCTGTATGGGGTTTCGAAAAGAATGTATAAATATACCACTTGTTCAAGTTCCAAGCGATATCATCTTCTATTTATCCGCGAATTTATTAAAGCTATAATGTTAGTTGATTTAAATGTTCTGGTTTCTCTTCTTTAATTAAACAAAGCAAAATTAAAAAACATGATAAGAAAATATAGATAAAATTATTTTAAATGGCTTGTGAAATTAATTATAATTTTAAATTACAAAAAACATATACACGCAAGAATTGACAAAATATGTATTGATGTGAATACGGAACGAAAATATATCATTGATAATACATTTTGCACCCTAAAATAATCTAATATTTTCTTTAAAATATTATCTATTATTTAGATTTTATTGATTAACCATGTTCATAAACGAAATATACATATATATATATATATGTATATGTATACACACACACATACATATATATATATATATATATATATATATGTGTGTGTGTGTGTGTGTGTGTTTGTGTGTGTGCGTGTGCGCGCGTGCGTGCGTGCGTGCGAATTTAGTAATATTATTTTTCTTATATTGTTCTCCATTACATATTAGGAACTTGATTCATTTTTCATTTATCGAAATGGTCATATTTCAGTGAAAGTTCCCTTTGTAATCGTGACAATTATTTCTATACATAAACCCTTATTCACCAGATTTTTTGTTGATTAGTTTTTTGTACGTATGTATAATCTTCCTCAAATTTCCTTTTGTAATTTAAGCTAGAAATTAGGTAAAGTAAGCAATTCTGAATATTCATTGGGATATAAATTTCACAGAAAATCTCATAAATGTGCTTTTTGTTAAGTAACGAGTATGTCACTTTTATGATCTTCTGGAACATAAATTGCTGTTTCTTTTATTTTCTATCACTTTTCTACTTTTAATAATTAATAAATATTCTTACTTTGGAATTATTTTTATATTTCTTAATTTTTAGAAAGTAAATACATACAACGTTCAGATATATTATTTATTAAATCACAACTTGTATATACTTCCGTTGGAAAAAAATGCTCACCACCATCAATAAATGTATACAAAAAATAAGTAAAACGTATTATCGACGAAACAGTCAATTTTGTTCCTATAATCTTTTCCCAGAACCTAAGAAAACATAGTATCAAACTTGGATTTTGTGTTTAATTAATTCTTTTTTTCGATAAAGGAGAGAAATGGTTTTTATTATATCGAATTAATCATTACGGTTGCTACTGGTAGCTTCTTATCCCAACCGTTTCTAAGTTACCCATGTTGCAATGTCGTTGTCGTGTCTGATTACTGATAGCTTTTGTAATAAATGGTCTTCACTAAATAATAAATAAAATAACTCAAGTATATTTTGAGAAAAAAAAAGAAATATCTTAAAGGCCAATTTACAAAGGAAAGGATATAATTAGATATTGATTAACTTGAAAAGCATTTTTTTCTTTCTTTTTGAGCCTAACTTCTTTTTTGTGGTAACTTGAGCAAGAGTGCATAAAAAATAAAGCTCTTATCATATTCTTAAGTTAGAAGCTTAAATAATCCCCTTTTTACAGAGTCGTTTAAAATTCAGAAGGTTTATTTAAAATCTGAGACGTTTAAATTAATGTCTAAACAACGGATGGGATTTCATCTGAACCTCTATAAGCATTTATTGATTATAAGTTAATAGATGCATTCTTTATTTTAAAACAATTTAGCTATTTCAGAAATTAAACTTAAAAATTTTTTAAAATCAGGGAATCAGAAGACACTAAATAACAATAATTTTATATATAATAACTTTAAACTAAATTTAATAAACTTTTTAAAATAATATACTTTATGATATTTTCTAATATCTAAAATTAAAATGTGCCAAAGACGTCAAAATGTTTGGAGCTCTCCTTATGGTGTTTAATCAAATTTATACATGTGAACTTTAGAGTTGGAAATGCTTAGCTTACACATATTAATTTTATTGCTTACATATCTGAAAAAAATGAAACTGCACAGTAGACTCATAGTTTTCAACATTTCGTATACAAATAATCTACAGATCAAAAAACTGAATAAAAAATCAACAAAAGAAGATAGTTATTGATTTCTGAGGAACAATTTTCAAATTGTTTTTATACACAACAAACGTATACCATTTTATATTTTTTCGCAATACTAAATTGCGCACATTTTCTAAACAGAAAAAATTATTTTATATAATAATTATTTTTTCATACTTTGCTTGAATTTTTTTAAAAAATTAATCCAATAAAATTGTCAATATATGTATCAAAATCTGAAAAAAAGGAATAAAATCCTTAAGTATTCCGTACATTTATTTTGAAAAAAACATTATGCATAAATCCATATAGTGTTAGAATCTGAATGAGGATTTTGATAAAAATTTCTAAAATTGGTCTGTTTTTCTTAGAAACCACACACTTGTAATGTCTTGTCTAATATATTTCAGATTTTATTTTGTTTACTTATAACCTTAAAACCATCTAATACATTTTTATTAATTATTTTAATAATATTCTTCACAAAAATAATTTTAATTTTTTATATTCAATTTTACAAAAATTACATTTATTTTAGTAAATTAATTTTCTAATATTTTCTGATATTTCAGCATACAATTTAAATTTTAATTATTTATTTGTAGTTAAGCGTGTTTCCGTTTTGGAGTAATTTATAATCAAACGTGATTTTCTCAACAGTTCTGTTGAAAATTTCATTTATTTAAAAAAAAAAACAAAATATTCTTACATTTAGAAAATACATATTTACATAAAATCAATTACATCATTTTCATAATTATTTTACAATCCTCTTTTTTATTTATATGTAGTTTCTTTCTACAAGCAAATTATATTACTGCATGAAAACTTGTCATTTATCTTCTCACTTACTGTATTTGTGTTTCTGGTAAATGATTTCTGTAACTATTATATCTTTCACAGCAAAAATTAGCTAAAATTAATTGCCTTTTTATCTTTTCATTTTGAAAAATATTGTATTGATATTAAAAAATTATTAATTTTCATAGAATGATAACATTAATTAAATATGAACTCTAAAGCATAGCTCTAATTCAAATAACACGATTAATAGCAAATTATTTCACATTAGGGAAAAGCGTAGATATACTTGGTTATATTACTAGTTTTATTAATTTCTTTTTCTAAAGCATCACATTACATATAATTTAAAACATATTAATGAAAAATAAATTAATATAAATATAAAATCAAAGAAACATGATGATAATTATTATTACTTAGAATTCTTGAAAAGTTAGTTTTTATTCTTGATTAGCAAAATGTAGAGATAAAGATTTATTTCCTAAATATAGCAAATATTGCCAGGAATAACCAATTTGATTTTCCTTTTACTATTTAAGTTCGAATCGAGTTCTGGTTTTCAAAATTTCATTCAAGAACCTTTACAGCACTTATGTTGATTATCTTTCAAAAAAACCACAACTTCCAAACTTCCGTGTAAAGTCTCAAATATAAATCTGGAAATAATAATATGCAGAAACACTAATGTTGCATAGGTTTGAAAGAACTTTTTTTGAAAAACCAGAATTTCTTTCTTTTGAAATAGATTATAGAAAAAAAATTATATCTGCTGTATATAATTCATGTAGGAATCTAATCATATATTTTAAATCTCTTTCAAGTAATGTATATATATATATATATATATATATATATATATATAGAAATTTACAAAATCTTTTAAATTGCTTAGATAAACTTTGCACACATAAATGATACATGGTTAGATTTGTCCCAAATTTGATACATAAGCTTATGAACCACCGATCTGATGGTTTTAATTTTTGTTAATTTTTTTCCTGCACTAGAGAAATGTTAGATTTTTTTTATTTTATCTTTCTATTATCAAGTCTATCAAAAGAAATTCTTGAAGGAAGGGTTTTGGGATCTTAATAAGGACTGACTGATAATCACTTCTGCATCAAGCAAGTAAGCAGTTCTCTCTCACTTTCAAAAAAGATGTCTGTACCTTCTAATAACTTCAATAATCCCGTATTGGCATTTCATTTGAATCACTCGATTTAAAAATCAATATCATAAAGTACATTGTTCAAAAAATATAGTAATTTATTAAATTTAAACTATATTTTAAGTGGTTTGAAAAAAGGTAGTTAATATGAACAAAATGAGCCACTACAAAATATTTTACCATTTGCTAAGGAATAGAAAATCGGCAAAAAAAATAAGGAAGTAATGTTACAGTTTGAGTAAAAGCAATCCGTAGACCACCAAATCATTTTGTCAGTCAAGAAAAATTAAATAATGTAATAACAAAAGAGATATTATCATACTTATTAAATTATAGGAATATATAAATAAAATTTCACCCTTTCTCTCAAGGGTGTATTTTCATATAATGGACTGAACGAAAAAGAGAGCCTTCAAAAGGAAGAAACCAGGAGGATACGAGAAAATCCCAGTGAAGTGTAAAAATTACAATACCCGTGCTATGTTCGAGAAATTAAATTACTCAAGAAGGTATAATTTCAGAAAAATAAATTACGATAAATACCTGAGAGTCATTCATATCTACTACTCCGAAATAGTTATGGAATGATCATTTGTCATTTTAAAATCAATTAAGTCAATAAACAATTACACAGTTTGTTTCGATAGGAAGACAAATTACATTATTATGTCTATTTTGTTTATACAACAGTTTCAAACTAAATTGAAAATGCAATTCATTTCACATTTAGTCCAACAGACCACACTTTGCATCCCCATTAAATACTATTCAGTCTACATTTCATTCATTAATGACGTTATTCCTACTTCCTGCTCAAAACATAGTAAACACGATATTCTTTAATATGATAACTGTGCGTTCTCTATTTTAGCAGATTTTAAGCGGATGACGCAGTTTGGGATGTATATTCTTCAGTATTCCTCACATTTATTATACACTTATTCAATTATATCTATGCATATGGAATAAAGCAAAACTATCCCTCTAGCATTTGCATTGAGCATTCTATTGACACGTAATACTCTACTTACTTGTATCATTAAAAGAAATTTATTATAAAATATGAGACGCATTACTTGCACACACAAAAATACACGCTCACATACACACATATATATTGGTTATAGTGATGATTGTTTTATTACTTATTTGCATTTTGTTTAAGTATGTGTGGTTTATATTATTACATAATTATTAATTTCAATTAATGGTAGTTGTCTTTAAAAAGTCTCTACACTATTTATGGTGACGTGCCGTTGGTACTTTTTTATATTTTTTTATGCATGCTTATTTTTGTTTAATTAAATTACCTTTTAGAATTTAATTGTTTAATTAATAGGTTTTTAGAATTTTTATTTGGTTTTACAATACTTAGGTAATTATTTATGTATATATTTGCTTTTTATTATTCATTTGAATTTGTTTTCTATATTAGAATTATGTTCATTTCTTCTCTTTTCTATGAATGACTTTTTTGAATTTTGCTGATTTTTGCTATGCTGCTACTATATTTTTTTATAAGTTATTTCACAGAAGTTGAATTTTTTGATGAGAAGTAAAGTTATAAACACACATTATTCCATTCCAAAGTATAAAATATCATTATTTCCATAATTCTAAAGTGTTGTTTTTCTTACATTGAGCTTTCTCTTTTAAGTTTCCAGTTAATTCACAGATTTATAATTTTGTTTTTAAGTTTAATTTTAGCATGATCAATTAATCGTAGTAAATTTTATTTGAGTTATATTAATATTCTTTTAGTATTACAATGATTTCTTCAATTGTGCAGCTTCTCTCTTATACACTAATGTGTGAATTTATGATTGATATGATTAATTTTTTATGTGATATTTTGTGAATTATAATTTTGATGTTTTGTTCCTTTAAGTATATATATATATATATATATATATATATATATATTAAGAACAATTAAATATGTACATGAACCTATAATTGCTCTAACCATCAGTATCATGTTCCGAAAATGATTCATCATTCACATTGTCACAGATGACTTCGAAATTGCTGTCGTAGTCACCATTATCACACACGGTGTTGTGTTCCATGCCCTTTGTTATGAAATATGTTTTAAAATAATGTATAAAAGTTTCATTGGAAACTTTTTTTCAAGGCAACAGATATCCATTTTGTAATTTTCGACGAAATTGCCTTCGTGATTTTCCCGAAAGCAGTTAAAGAGGGGTGTTGCACATGAAACCAGTTTTCGTACTCTCTTTTTACTTAGTCATTAATTGGCTTATTAATTCTTATGTCAAGTAGTTTCTTCTGCATATAAAATCGCATTCCTTTTCATACTTTCGTTATAATGAAATCATTTTGATACTATTACCTATATTTTCGATGTTCAGGTGTTACATATAACACATCGATCAATAAATCCCGAGTCTAACATTGAAAACAACATTTTTTTTGCAATTTTTTTTTTTTATTCATCAACATAACACCTTTTGTTAATCACCTTTTAGGGTGATACAATC
>BMAW01086450.1:0-17602 GCA_019974015.1 Nephila pilipes
ATAAAGTATTGTAATAGTAATAGTTTATCGACTGTTTTATATGTTTTGCGTATAATTAATTTCACTCAAAGTATTTTACAAAAAAAAAAAAAAAAAAAAAAAAAACATGTATATATGTTTACAGGATAAGAACGTTTTTTAAATGTATTGTAATATCTTAAGACTTTACAGTTCCTTGTAAAAGGACATAAACTGTTCATAGAACATTTTAAAATCGCTTGTTACGGAGCCGCGTATTAAGGGATTACTACTGCGTTTTATATCGAAATTTTATGTCACATATGAAAGTCTGTACAAAAAAGTCGAATTTATTTGGTTGTAGTTAACTTCTGAAAGAGGCTTGAACAAATATAAGTTGAATGAAATAAAATCACGATTTTTACTACAATTTTTAAAATATTAATACAATGATAATTTGATGAAATTCACGAAAAAAAAATATAATATGTAAAATATTCCCACTACTCCATTTCCAGTAATACCGAAAATCTTATTTAAACAGGTTTTATTCATTACAAGCAATGCCAAAAATCTAAATTTCTAAATAATTACTAACATATTGTTTCGAACTCTTCTTTCAAACAAGGAGTGTCTTTTGATACTTTTGCATTTGGACAAAAGAACTATAGAAATAATGAATTACTCGGAAAGTACCTAACATTTAACAGTTGTCTTTTCATACATTTTTGGCAAAAATAGGGTTCAAATAAAACTTCAAATGGAATGATTTACTTTGAAAATAGCAAGCATTTAACACACACACACACACACACACTCACAGTTGTTTTTACCACCTTTAGAAAAAATAGTATTTATAAGACTTTAAATGGAATTTACATACTTTCAATTAAATGTAACAAAACATTTATTAATGAGATTGTATTCAAGTAATGTTGAAGAATACGACGAGGGAAAAAAAATTCCCGTAACATTTATTCCAATAAAAAAAGCGTTCGGATATTAATTTTGTATTCTGGCATCATTTTTCGATTAAGGATAGTGAATTTTTTAACGCTACTCATTCAAACATGTATCAATAAATTTTTTCTAGTGTGAATCTGTAAAGGGTTCTCGCTTATTTCTTTATTAACTAGCCTTTTGTTTTATCTTATGAAATTATTTGATTTGTGAGCCTCGCTTTTTGTAGGAACCGTGACTGAAGAACAATAACATGACTATATAGTAAGTGTAGTGAATAAGATAGAGGTATATTGGAAGCATTATAGAGATATAAGATATAATGCATATAAGTAGTAAGATTGTAGATCTATCAATATACGCCGTCATTCAATAAGAAAATCCAAGAGAGGGCGTTTGCAGCATAGGAATTGGTATGTTTTTAATAAACATCATAACTCACAAGACAGCTGCGTAAGTCTCGGTTATTTCTATCGTATGATTTTCTTTTTATTGTCCATTGAAGCAAGAAACGTGTTTATTTTGAAAAATGGAAAAAAGTGAGTTTCGAACGGTGATTGTACACTCATATTTAAAAGTCTTAACACCAAAGAGAAATCAAAGCTGAGTTGGATGAAGTTCATAGCACATCTGCTCCTGTGTTTGCAACTGTTTATAATTGGGTAAAGAGCTTAAACATGGCCGTGCATCCGCAAAAGATGAAAGAATTTCGGGACGTCCAGTGGAAGTGACTACTCCCGCAATGATTGATAAAACACACAACATGGTTTTGAGTGATAGACGAATCAAAGCTTTGAGTACTTGAAATAATCGAGGTCCCTTGCATATAGCAAGGCTCAGTGTTTTCAATTTTGCACGAAAAATTGGGTCTGAAAAAAATTCTTGGCAAGGTGGCTGCCACGTTAGCTCTCAGTGGAAAATGAAAGCAATCGTGTGGTCGACTCTGAGGTTATTTTGGAGGTTTTTTTTTTTGTCGTAATCATGTCGAGTTTCTGCTTCGATAAACAACTATGGATGCAACGTGGATACGCTACTACACTCAAGAGACAAAGGAGCAGTAAAAACAATGGGTTTTTGTGGGATCCAAACAAAGCAAGGACGGTGAAATCGGCTGGCTATGTGATGGCCAATGGGTTTTTGAGAGCACTAGAAGTCATCAGCACTGATTACAAGTAAAAAAAAAAACAATAACAGGAGAGTATTATGCTTTTTATTGCACCAGTTGAGTGAATGAATCAAGAAAAATAAAGTCCTCATTTGAAAAAAGAAAAAGATCCGTCAAGACAATACACGGGAGCACACCTGAGCAGTTTTGTTGGCCAAAATCATGGAATTAATTGGATTTGCCCAAAAGTGACTTTTTTTAAAATTTCCTAACTTAAAAAAAATGTCTCTGCAGACAACAGCTCCAATCGAACGCAGAGGTCACCACCCAGACAAACACTTATTTTGAGGTCCTTCCGAAATCTTAATTTATAGATGACTTTAAAAAGTTGGAGAAACACTTGGAAAATTATATAGAGCTAAAAGGGGATTGTGTTGGAAAAAAATCTGCCTAAAATAATTTATTTTTCTGTCTTTTTCTAAGGACTTCCTGAACAAGCCCTCGTAGGTACGAGTATGTGTGAGAGTATATATAAGTGATTCGGTTCTAAATCTCTGCGAGCCTAAATTTTGTTGTCATTAAAATAAGTAGAATTCCCAATGATAGTATTTGGTTAAGTACTTGATGAAAAATGTTCTACATGGAATTATCATTTGGTAATGCTTATGCTGCAGAGAGAATAAAAAATTAGTTGAAGATTTTCGTGAATTATTATTATTATTTTTTTATTATGTTCTTTAATGGTATGTTATTATTAATTGTATAGCATTATTATCAATTGTATAAAATACGTGCATTGATGAAATAATTATTATTGATGATGACGCTGGTATGTTCCAAATTGTGTTCCATGTTTCGACTTATATTATGTAATGCTAAATGGGCATCAAACCTTACGTACTCAGTGGAAAACTGCGTAATTTTGGAAATTCTCTAAATTTTACGAATACGGGATAGTAAGCGAATGTACTAATTACAAAGTCACAAACACATAAACAAATTGGAAAGATTTTCTATCCATGAAAATGTGTTTAGAGATTGGATTGAGTTCTTTGATATTAATCGAAAACTGTGCGATGGGCTTTCAAAATTCTTTTCGATTGACATCACCAATAATTTAAATAGTTTACAATTTAATAAAGAGGCATCAGAAGAGAAATTAATAGCATTATTCAATAATTATCTTAATTAAAGCTAACTTTCTTTTGCATTTACCTTTTCTCAACACGTCTGAATCTCTGTTTAGAACTATAAAATAAAATTTAACTGACCAACTCACTCTTTCCGAAAGAGATGTTCAAGGGTTTAAAGCTTAATCTAAGAAAGAAACACTTCTTATCGAAATTAAACTCAGAAGTTCGGATATCTTAAGTCACTTCAATTCTAACAAACAGGTATTTGCTGACTACTTACTATCTGATATCTAACTTCAGATACAATTTTATTTCGCTTATATAAATTCAAATCAATTCATTGTACTTCTTACCTTCATCTAATTTATGAAACCATGTTTAATTTCATTGGAAAGGAGGTAGAAATTTATACATAAAGGATTAACTCCAGATGTTAGTTAAGGGAAGGTCCAAGAATAACTACATGTTACGACACTCCATTACAAGATTTATAAATTTTGTAGTTAAAATGTATTATATTGTGAAATAAATCAGGTGATTGCATAGTAAAGCACTGCATAAAGTAATTTAAATAACAAATATTTTTAAAAAAAATTTAAAATGCATTTAATGGGAAAAATTTTCTAATGATGTATATAAATGTATTTCGTACTTTTTTTTTTTTTAATTTCATGGACTAAAAGTGCTGGATAAGAAACGGTATTAATTTCAATAGTGAAAATATCAATTTAGTACTAATTTGAAATATAACATATTATCTCTTTCCTTTTAGTATAATTATTATGTTAATTTTCTTTTAAAATGTTTTGTTTGAAATCGTCAAGACAACGATATTGATGATGGATTGATGTTTCATTAAAATAATATTGCAGAAAACTACTTGATGCAATGATCAAAGAAATCCTGTTCAAATAGAAAAGTTTTTCATGTAAGATAACTATAAATAGATCGTGCTCTAATTTAAAAAAATGATGTTCCTTAAAATGTATGGAAATATATTATAAGCAGCTTAACTTTAATAAAGAAACAATTTAGAAAATGATGAACAAAATGTAGAGGTCTTGTATGGTAAGTGCAATAAAAGAATATATATATTTTATTTAAATATAAAAAACTGACTCGCATCAAGTGGATTATATTTAGAAGGAGTACAATATACAAATACGTCCAAATACGGTAACTATGAAAAAATTCAAACATCCCAATTATGTTAGACTATTGGATTCATTTTCAACAATTATCAATATTATGTTCATATGTGGTTTGGATATCAGAAGTGCTACAAAAATTCAAAATACTAAAGTATCTTCAAGAATGAAACTTATTTATCAAAGACTTGTATCAGGTTTTTGGATGATTTTTATTTTTTATATGATAGGAAGTATTGTAACAAAAGACATTTTGATTTCTACTTTTCAAAGTGTTAATGGTAAAATAGCTCGAAGATCAGTCGATATTGCAGCTTTTCTTATTTGGGGCATAATGACTATTAGAAAAAAGCAAATATATTATTTACTACATGATGTGGAAAATTTAACGAGGATTAAAAACAAAGAAAATCCAAAACTGTGGGCGATAACAAGTATAATTATCATAATTGTAGTACCTTTCGCAGCATGGATGAGCATGACTATACCATTTCTAGATGAATGCGACACCAAAATACTAGTAAAGAGCCTTTCCTTTGGATTCGATCTTGTTCCAGATAACTGTTATGTGTTATTTTTCGTAGTTTTCATTCGAGAGTTCTTCGTGTATACTCTGCGAACTACCGTAACAGTCGTTTATGTAATAATTTGTTGTTCTTTACGAAATGCCCTTAATACACATTCAGATTTAGGAGCTAAGAGAATTTCCAATCCGAATGCTGAAATTGGTTATGTTTATTTCAAAAGTTACCTACAAACACATGAGCGTGTACTAAGTGTTTTAAAATCCTTTGAGAAAACGATGTCCTTACCTATATTTCTGATAGCATCCAGCGACTTTATGGCAGTAATGTTCGGAATTGTTAGACTGGATCCTTTAAACAATCTACCCAGATATGAGCCTCATATTATTAAATATACCTATGCAATAATATTTATCTCTCTCCGGGGAATTGTGTCTTTCTTGTGCATTTCCACGGCCGCCTCAGATGTCCACGAAGCTAGCAAAAACGCCAAAGATGTACAAAAAGATATGTTGAAACAGATTCTTATTTCAGGAGAGAAAGCAGATATTCAGGAATTAGTTCATTTAAGTATCTCTCACAGTAATCCACCCTTCATTCTCTCTGCTTGGGGTGCTTTTCACTTTACTAAAGGTTTATATCTCCCTGCCTTTGGTGCCGTTTTAACTTATTCTTTGCTTATAATGCAAATTTTAAAGTGAATGTAATTTTATGTGGCATTTGTAAGTAAAGGTTTCTTGAATTTGTTTTGAGCACTTAAAAACTAAAACATATATTTTTGCTAGATGGTTCACGTTTTAAAATCAAAAAGTATAATGAGATCAACGATTACAATGCTCCCATCAATATTTAGATTAAACATAATTTTTAAAAAATATGTGGTGTGTACTGTATCTAAAATAATATTATTACACTTTTCAAATTATTGCAACATAAACGATTTCGAAATGCACGAAAAAAGTAGACAAACTGCGTGATTTTTCTTATTGGTTTACATTTTATTATAGCTCTGAAAATATAAGTTACAAATTATCACATATACTGGCCTCTAACAGTTAATGTAGAACCAATATTTTTTTGTCTAATTTGAAATCAAATTAACACAAAAATATAAACTTAGAAGAATTGTGGTTCTAATTGGCATTTTTAAAATTTTACCTTTTTTTGTTATATACCAGCATCATTAATAAAGAATTATATATTTTTTGCAAAGTTTCATAGACTGATAAGAAAAAAAAAAGAATCTCAGATTTTTTTGATAAAAAAAAAGAGTTAAATAGGTTTAATTACTGAATGTCTCTGGCCTTAATTGTAAAGTAATGGTTGCATCGATTTCAGGTATTGTCAATTATGTTGTCGGAAACAGCAATGGGAAAAAATGCCCACGTATTAAGTAATGCTGGTTTTAACTTATTTAATGACATCGGAAGAAGAATTAAGTGATTCACCTGTTGGAGGAGGTTGTTCGAAAGATGATTTAACCAATGTTTGAAAATTGAGTTGATTTGAAAGTTGAGGAGATTTCAAGGAATCTATTGTAGCATGTATTACGGAGAGATGATCATTGACAATTTTATGCACCACGTTACCGCACTCTGTTTAAATAGCAACAGTTCACAGAGATTCTGAAATTCTTATCACCTGAATAGAACACCCTAATTTACACTTCTTTCAACTCATTTGGTTTATTCCTTCACGATCAGCAGGAATGTATGAACAAATGAACATAACTACATATATCACAAGAAATTCTGAAAAAGTATTAACAATTACTAAGAGAAAAAATATAGAAATATTTTCGGAGATAAGTAGATATTGAAATATACCTGAAGCTTGAATTACTAGGAGAGGGACAAGAAATTTTTTGTTCAATCAATTCTTTTAAAAAAAAGTATCATTCATGAATGAAAATTCTTAGAAAGGAATATATTGAATGCAACTCATCATTTATAAACCTGAAGTTCTTTTCTTCATTTTTGTATTGATTTGAATTCGTTTGTATACATAGAAATTCTCCTTTCCTTTTCTCCTGTGTAAGGTTCTCAAATTCTCAAACTTTAAATAAATTACCAAATTTCAAACAAAGTAAACAAAAACTAAAATTCTGATTTAAGTTGGAATATTTTATTTGTCTTCAAAATACCAATAATGACAACAACAACAATACACACATACTACACATATAAATGTTAACATGATAAAATATAACAAGTCATTCCTTTGTGATTGAGAATTATCATCTATTTTTAAGTGAAATATAAATTTATATAACTTTTAAAAATATCAACACTTTCTTAGCACTAATAACCTTACATGGTATCACAATGCTGGAAATGCTCAAGTATAGACGAATTGTAAATAGCATAAATCTATAACACTCTAACTTTACATTCAAAGAATATTTTCAAGAACTTAATTACCCCCACCTACTTTTACTCTTATCCCTTAACTAAACCTTTAAAAAAATTTCTGTAGGTAAATTTTCTTTTAAATCAAAAAGAAATTGTTTTAAAATGTCTATTCAATTTTTTAGCGACAAACTTGTGTAACAGATCACTGCCTCATTGAAAACGTTGCTTCAGAATTTAGGATATCAGGCATCGAAACGAAATAAATCTCTTCCCTAGAAAATATGTTAAGAAAAATGAAACTAGTTTTTATCTATATTAGAGAAACATCTCTAAGAAACTATAATAAGGAATATGGCACGGTAACTGTCTCGTGTCCTCAACGAAAAATTATAATTGACAATTCTACTCATCTTATTAACAGTAAAACTGAATCTTAGTTGAGAGCAATACTTATAAACTAGGACAGAGTAAAATATCATTAAAATTTCTGGTGATCACATAACTTTCTTCCACCTATGTCGTATGCACATGTATGGTTCCTAATTCTACGGTTCATATATGATAGGAAAAATAGGGGGAAAAAATTCTAGTTCATCGATAACAGAACCTCACACTATACATGTTTTCCTCTATACACATATAATTATTGACACATGTCATAATTAAAGTTATCCACATATTCAAATCCAAGATAAATAGTATGAAATAAAAATACATAATTAATTGTTGATTTTATAAGCATTATAAATATCGTTTAATTTGCCGAAAAAAGAATCCTTTAAAGAAACTACTTAAAATGTGGAAGAGTTTAAATAAATATAATATGTGGTTCACAAGGTAAATATAATCTTAAAAAAACATGTTGTTAATGAATCAATGACTTTGATCGACTGTTTGTTGATTTGCTTAAGAAATATATCAGAATATCATCGCAATATATTTTGGTGTTTTACAATTATGAATCATCAATAGAAATATAACAATTCTGATGCACCGTATATACAGTATATGACTAAATACTTGATTTTGTTGTGAAAATGACTTACATGACGTCCTCGGAAATTTAGTTACACGTCAGGCAATTCAAAGAGTAAGACTACGAAGCAGTATGTTATTTTTATGTAAGTATTTTTTATAGGAAAGTAATGTACATATTTATTCAGAAAACACATAATATTTAAAAACTCTCAGGGAAAAACATCAAATGATGTTATAAATATATTCAATTTTTTACCAAATTTCTACTACCAAAAAGAGTTGAACAGGAAATACACTATACCACAATACCGAAAAAATCATTGTAGAGCTTAAATCCATATACATGGAGCAACATAAAATTTTATATATATATATATATATATATATATATATATATATATATACACACAAACAATTTACTAAAAAAAAAAAAAAAAAAAGAAACACCGACGCACTAAGAAGTTGTCCAATTGTAATGAAATTATTTTTGCAAAGATATTTGGAGCGAGCATGCAAATAATTAAAATTTGGTGTCATATGTATGATTAGGGGGACCTACAGCTCATCGGAACTGCGCACTCAGCAGGTGTATGTAAGAAGCGATTCTCAATCGGATGGTCAAATTTTCTGTTGCATTCTGACAAAGGATTCCTTTTAACCACTGAAAAAATGCCTCGCTGCAGGATTCGAGTTTATTACGAGCAACTGTCAGACTTTGAAAGAGGTCGTATCACTGAATTGAAAGAGGCAGGTTGGGCAAATCGGAGAAACGCTCGTCAGATGGGTCGAACCGATGCGACGATTAGATGATTATGGCAAGAATGGGTGGATAGAGGCTGATTTCAGCGTCGTGATGGGAGCGGTCGACCTAGGGCCATGAACTAAGATTTGGGGTTATATTTAAGTTTCCAGCTCTTTTCCAATCATATGATATATTGTTAAGCAAATTAGGTAAACTTTAGAAATGTAGTAAATAGATGTAATCAAATCGTATAAAAGTGACAGTGAATTGTATTTGAAAGATTACGGTAATATAGCAAGACATTGCCGGTGTGAAGGCCTTGAATACTGCGTCGGATTTACTATCTCATCTGTGTGATCGAGACTTGAACCCGATGCTGTTTGGTCGAATTAGCCCCATTGTGGATTTATTCGTGTCGATTTCTGGTAAAAGTAATCTTTAATATTTTATGAAAGTAGTTCTTATCCGAGAGGGAGAACATTGAACAGGTAGAAATCATAAAGGTAGCTTTTGTCAAATAAATAATAAAGATGATTTTGAAAATTAATTGACTGCATTTTTGAAGTATTGATTATATTGGTTATTTTATGTGAGCTTGGAATTATGTTGAACTGTAGATTTCTGATTTGACTAATTTTTAAGGTGACAGATCCGTTGTAAAAAGAGATACGCTACACATTTACACTTAAAAAACAAAACAAAAAAAAATGTATAAAAATGTACAGAATAGGTCAACATTTTGTTGGAGCTAATTTTTTTCAGTCAGATTTCTTGTGCTAAATCTGAACTATTGATATTCCTCTGAGTTATAAATTGATGCTCATAACGAAGAGAATTCTCACACTTTGGGTTCCTTATCTCCAGATGTACTGGACATATTTTAATAACATTAGGTAGTACGTATACGTGTATGCAATTACACACTCTATAATTAATTTAAGACTGGAACTTACAATTTAAGACAATTTTACTTTCATTATTATATGAAATTATATCTGTGATTTCTGTTACTTCTCATTTAAAATATTATCCTTGTAGTACTTAGTAAAAAGAAGGATTACCGATATATTCTTTTTTGGCCCTTATGAAACATGAGTCATAACCTGTTGAACACCAAATAATAAGAAAAATATTTTTTTAACAAGTGAAATCTATCTTGTATTATTTGAAAGGAAGGTCACCTAAAAATAATACTTTTATTTTCATATATATTTAAATACAAATTAGTTACATGGGTCAAATAGACCCAGTCTGGTACAATCTCTTTTTTAAAAAAAAGTTTTTTTACGAAAAAGTCTATTTTACAAATCTGAAAAGTTATAGCTAAACACATTTATAGATTTGGGGCTGAGATAAATGTGTATAAGATAACCCATCATATATGTGTTAATTAAAACCCATCAGAGTTATCACGAATTAAATTATACAATACATTTAAAATACCAATACATTTAAAAGAAAATTTCCAATGGACAAATTAAATTCAAATAAAAAATTAAGATTCTTTTTCGTTTCAAATAAAGAAAGTAAAAGCTTTAATCTTGAATCCTTTTTCAGAGATATGTTCTTATACTTTAAATTTTTGTCATTCTTGTGGATAGCTTATAACTTTCATGTCTGCATGAGCTATTTTACATGGTAATGTAGTTAACCAATCTAAAAGCATTGGTGGAATACTTTTTGGATGACTTTCATGCAATAGGTTACTTGCATAAAGTCTAGTTATAATAATAGCTTATGAACTATTTTATGTCTTATGTATGCTTAATTTTAATAGGATACTTTTTTATAATGATTTTTATAACATTTCGCAAAAAGGAAACTTATATAACTTTACAGAATATTAACTTAAAAAAATTGCATAGGAATATTTTATGACTTTTGGCAGTTCCTTGTTAAATGGCACCGACTGTTGATAGAACTAATAAAAGTAATGAAGGAAATAACATTTTTGTAGTTAATAATTGTCAAAATAAAACTTTTTAAGATAATAACATATTTTAATCTTTGCATGGTTGAAATTATTACTTAAAAATATACGTTATACTCCGAAATTTAGAGCTGTATTTTATAAAATGAACATCATTCTGACCCTCTAACACATGGAAGTTGGTATTCATTGTGAACAAATTGCTGGGTAAGTGAACTGAGTTAATGTATTAATATAAATTGAGCAAAAAAAGCAAAAGAATCAAACAAACATTTGTCAAAATTCGTACTTTCCCGTGTCCTAACTCTTTTACAAGCCATTGCTACATCATTATCAACGGTATCAGTACACTAGCAGAATTAATCACTTTTTTAAATCATCCAAGTAGTGTGGACATAGATAGGTTAAATTCTCTGGTAATTCCTGCTTGTCTCATATTTTTTTGAATTCGTTCTATGATATTGAGATATTCTTCGATGTATAAGCTTTTGTTGACATTTACACTCTTTCGTCCTCTTTTTTTTTTTTTTTTTTTTAAATATAATTACTTCAATCACTTATACAGGAAGAAATGTTTATAGCTCTTAAAATTTACCCGATACAAAATGGTTGAACTTACAGGTAATGTCACTGGTCTCGAGAGTTTGAATATAATCTCTTAAAAAAATATCAAATTGTAACATTTCACTTTCATAGAAATGGTGATTCAAGTGTGAAGAAACAGTATTAAATAAAGCTAATAATAGCAGCTCTTAACATGAAGTCGTGACAACATCCGTACAAAAGATTAATCTGAATATTTCAAAATGCAAAAGAATTATGACACCATAATACCAAAGAGTGATTTTGCAAGGGATTACCTATCGGGGGTCCATAGTAAAATCGCGAATAAAGCAGACACGTGTGTTACGGAGTAACGTGTCTATGGTTCTTTTTATAGAATTTTTACATCAAATACAGAAACTTATGTACAAAAATGAAACTCACTTGTATTTATTTGTTTAAACATTGGCAAAAAGATTTGAACAAATATTACTTATATGAAATAAAATTACTAGAATATTGAAAAGATTATTATTGTTATATGATGAAAAACACGAGAAAAAATCTTTATTATAAAAAATATTGCCCACACAGACCCCATTTTTCGCAACATCGAATTTTTAATGGTATTTTTTTCTCACAATGTATGTCTGGGTCAAAACTATAAAAGTTTTTTTCCTCACATTTCAAAGCGCTCAGTTGTGCTGAAATTTTCAAAACTCGATTGTTTCAGATCAAAATACGATAATTTAATTATAAGTAATAAAATCAATTGAGGAAAATTAATTTATTTAAAGAATTAAATTTTACATCAAGTTTCTCGCCAAGTCGCCAAATGTTTGTCAAATCTGTCCCTTAGGTAAAGGGGTCATTGCTTAAAATTTCTTTTCTTTTTCTTTTCTTTTCTTTTTTTTTTTTGATTCTGTTTGAAAATTGATGAAAAATAAATTTTTATTTTTAATTTTTAACCGATGCACCGGTATATCTAGGATTAAAGCTATTCGCTGAGGACCAAGCATATGTTGCATTGAGCAAACTAAGATCATTAGAACTGTTTATTGAGGAACTGGATTGCTCAAAACTCCTTGGAAAGAAGCCATGTAATAAACATGCATTGAATAAAATAACACGCGTGAGAAATAACAATAATTAGGCATCGCAAGACAATAGTAAATCTAAAAGTATTTTACTAACATTAATTGACATAGTGCTAAATATCGCAAATAGATATATGCATCGTAGTCCACTCACAACGTATATTTGGATTTAAAATGTGTCGTCAATTATATTGCATTTTGAATTCTTTTATTTCTTTTGAATGTCAATATTCGTTTACTTTACAATGCTTAGTTGAGCTAAAAATTGTTACACTTATTTATTTTAGATGATAAATTTAATAAACGTCAAATAATAAAATAAATTATTAAAACTAATTATTTAATAAATTCAATGTGATTCAACGTTCCCTTTTGCTCTTAAAATTTAAGGTATAAAAATTATACTACGCAAAGTATAAAGTTTCAAAGAAACGCCAGGGCTGCGGTAGCCTAGTGGTCAAGGTCGCGGACTAGCGGCTGGCGGTTTTCGTTCAGTCGCGGTTTCTATCCTAGGCTGCCAAAGACCCGCCGTGTAACCGGGCTGATGCATGTTAAATCTGTTCGGGGCCCACAGTCCTCCCGTTGGTGTGGTGTGGATGTTAGGAGAGGGGGGCCTCAGGTGTCGTCCTCGTCACTTGACCGTGGTTCAAAATTACGAGGTCCGTCTCCAATAGCCCTCGTGTTGCTTCTAGTGCGGCGTTAATAAAAACTAAACTAATCAAAGAAACCCATGTTCAAAAAACTCGTTTCTTACAGGCATTATTTTTTTAAATTGGGTTTTCTTCTACAAACAATACATAAATTCTGAATTTCAAAGCTGTTAATAACGTATTTTTTGTATATTTCTTTCAAGAGAGTGGATATAAGTGACTTTTTATTAACGTTACACGGAGGCTATTGGCGACTGATCTCGTAATTTACAGCATCATTCATAATTTCTTTCAATCACAGAGTGTCTAGTTACCAAATCACATTATTTAATAATTATTTTAATTAACGTTATTCCTTTTTGAGTAAACTTTTCCTATACACTTACGAGACTCAACTTATAATTAGACAATAAAGTTCTAACTGACCAACTCACTCTTTCCGAAAGAGTTACTTTTCAATTACTGAAGGGTTGCACGCTGTTTGCCATTTACTCTAGCCAGAAATCACTTCTAACCAAATGTAGTGAAAGTAGTTTAGCGATTGTAAATCAGTCCGATTTCAATAATACTGATATTTACTGAAAGCTCACAATCAACTATGCACTCTCAGCTTCAATTCTAGTTCGCTTAATTATCCTCAAATCAATTCATTAGACTTCTTACCTTCATCTAATTTGAGTAATCACGTTTCATTTCATTGGAAAGAGGTTGGAAATTTATATCCGAGTATTTAACCCTAGATGTTGGTTGATCAAAGATTCGTGAATAGACGAGAATTAAGAATCTCTTTATAAAAAAATTATACATTTGGTCATAAGAAAAGTATTATATACTTAAATAAATTAAATGATTTTTTTAAGAAAGTAATGTACTACAAGGTTATGTAGAAAACACATTTTTAAGAAAAACAACAAAAAATTCATATATTTGTAAAACACTTCGAATGGTACAAATAAATGTATTCCCCTTTTTTTATTAAATTTCAACAAGTAATAATGCTGGATAAGAAATATTATTGAATATAATACTGAAAACACGAATTTAAAATTTATATGAAATATATATCCCTCTCATATTATCTATTTCCTTTTAATAAAATTATTATAAATATTTTGATTTAAAATGTTTTGTTTAAAATCGTCAAGACAACGATATTGATGATGACTTGAGGTTTCTATGCAATGCTTATATATCAAAATACTTGGCGCAATGATAAAAGAAATTCTGTTCAAATCGGAAGGCTTTACATATCGAATAACTACAAAAAGACTTCATTCTAAATCAAGAAAATAGTTTCCTCAAAATGTATGGTGATACATTATAAGCAGCTTAATGTAATACAGGTTAGATTTAAAGACGTTGTAAAATATGTCTCTTACATGGTAAGTGCAATAAAATAACGTATAAATTTTATTTAAATATAAAGAATTTAAACACAATCTTTACGTATTGTTTTTTGAAAGAATTCAATTACCGTCAAAATATTGCAACTATGAAAAAAGTCAAACTTACGAATTATGCTAAGCAGTTGGACTCACTTTCACCAATAATCAAAATTATGTTTATTTGTGGTTTGGATATCACAAGCGTTGCAAAATATGAAAATACCAAAGTAACTTCGAAATTCAAACTTTTTTATCAAAAGCTTGCATCAATGTTTTGGATAATTTATCCTTTTTATATTATTGCATCGATTGTAACAGCAGACATTTTGACTGACGTTTTACAAAGTGTTAATGGTAAAATAGCTCGAAGATCAGTCGACATCTCAGCGTTTTTTATTTGGGGTATAATGAGTGTGAGAAAAAAGCAAGTGTATCGATTACTACACGACGTTGAAACTTTAAGAAGCATTACGATTAAAGAAATCCCGAAACTGTGGATAATAACTGGAATGATTATCATAATAGTAGTTCCTTTCGCAGCATGGATGAGTATGGCTATACCGTTTCAAGATGAAAAAGAATGCAAACTAATAATAGTGAACTATTCCTTCCAACTTGATCTTTTTAATGACGGTAATAACTGTCATGTGTTATTGATCGCATTTTTCTTTCGACAACTTTTCGTGTTTACCCTGAGAACTGCAGTAACAGTAATTTATGTAATAATTTGTTGCACTTTACGAAATATCTTCAACACACATTCGGAATTGGGAGCTAAGAGAGTTTCCAATCCGAAAGCTGAAATTGGTTTCGTTTATTTCAAAAGTTACGTACAAACACAAGAGCATATGGTTAGTGTTTTGAAATCCTTTGAGGAAACGATGTCTTTGCCCATATTTCTGATAGTATCTAGCGACTTTATGGGAGTAATGTATGGAGTTGTTAGGCTTGATCCTTTTAACAATCTACCAAATTATGAATCGCGTATTATTCAGTATACCTCTTCGATAATATTTATCTCGCTCCGTGGAATTGTGTCTTTTTTGTGTATCTCCTTGGCCGCCTCAGAAGTCCACGAAGCCAGCAAGAAAGCCAGCGATGTACAAAAAGATATGTTGAAAAGGATTCTCATTTCAGGAGAGAAGTCAGATATTCATAAATTTGTTCCTTTCAGTATTTTTTGCAGTAATCCACCCTTCATTCTCTCCGCTGGGGGTGTTTTTAAATTTTGTAAAGGCTTATACCTCTCCGCTTTGGGCGCTGTTTTAACTTACTCTTTGCTTATAATGCAAATTCTAAAGTAAACGGTAGATTTATTTATTATTTGCAGGTAAAGGTTCCTTGAATTTGTTTTGAGCACTCAAAACTGAAACGAATATTTTTGCCGGAAGGCTTACTTTTGAAAACAAAAAAAAAAGGTACATTTAGATTAACGCTTACACTGAGATCAGTTCGATACTTAGATTAATATTGATTAAAAAAAACTATATATTGAAGGTAAAACATAATCGATACACTTTTTAGATTATTGTAATATAAGCACGTCTTAGTCCTAATTAAAGTAGATAAACTATGTGATGTTTATCTTGCGGATTTTTTTTTTCATTATAGCTCTCAAAACATATCATAAATTACATAATTACACTATATACTGGCCTCAAAAATTTAACAAAGAACTTCTATTTTTTGAGTAATTTGAAATAGAATGAGCACTAAAGAATGAGTTTTAAAGTATAAAGATTTTAAAGTTCTTTCAATAGTCATTTACTTAAGTTTACATTATTTATACATCCAAGCATGATTAATAAAGAATTATATATAGTTAAAATAGTTAAATAGGTTTTAATACTAAATATCTCTGACCATAATTTTAATGCAATGACTGCATCGATTTTATGTATTGTCAATTACGTAGTCGGACGCAGCAATGGGAAAAAATTCCCACGCATTAAGTAATGCTGGTTCCCAATTATTTAACGACCTCGGAAGAAAATCTTAGGCATGCATTTATTGGTGGAAGCTGTTCCAAAGATGATTTACCTGATATTTGGAGATTGAGTTGGCCATACCATTTGCTTCCCACCTCGATCCCAAGATATTCATCAGCAATCATAGGAATGCCGGAAGTTATCATCCATAAGGATGAATTCATCACTGCCGTATTGTGTGTTATGGAGCAAAGAATACGTCCCTATATTTCACAGCAATCAAATTTTTTCCATAGAGTACATGTTTGTCAGAGTGCCCACCCAGATATATTCCAAAATAAGATTCCACCTGTCAACGATGTTAGAATGTTAGTATGTGGAGACTTCTCTTCATATCAGTTCCCCATCTGAACGGAGCTCCAAGTTATATCGCGACTCATCTGTGAACAGTAAAGAAGACAGTTGCTTTCTGTTCGAGGTAATGCTGTCTCTCGCCCAATCCAACGGAACACTTATGTGTCGTAGATCAGGAGGAACACAAACAAGGGGTAGTCTTGAATTAAATCCTTTGTAGAGAAATTGTCTGCGAGCTGAAACAGCAGAAAATGCCCACATGATCTCAAATGAACTAAGGCATAGTAGAATTTCTTATCCTTTGGACTGAAAAGAACTAGAAAGTGCCTAAGAGTTGCAATCTGTGTATAACCTGGAATAGATCTTCTTGATATCGAATTTTTGGATTCAATCTGACCACAGACTCTTTACGTTATGCCGTGAGACACAGAATGACGTTTTTCAGTCTCAGCTTGTGATAACTTTATTTCCACCCATCCGATAACTTGACATTTTAACAAGTTTATTAAATGGCATCCCAGATACAACCAACAGCATGTTAGTACCAGCAGTTAAGGATCATGAAAAATCGCTATGAAAAAGACTTAAAACCTCTTATGTTTGATTTGCTCGAAATATTAAGTTCATTAACCAAAGCATAAAATTGTACTACTTTTTGTTATTCTTGATTTCACTGTTATTTAAATATTTACACATCAAGTTTTTGTTTAATACCCTAGATATCAAATAAAGAATATTTTTGTGAAACTCATTATTCTTACACGATTGCTTTCCTTATCAGGGAAATTTAGGATAGACATTGCAGATCAATTTACC
>BMAW01086450.1:22602-40598 GCA_019974015.1 Nephila pilipes
TTATGACAGAAAATACATATTGATATCACATAGTAGTACAGAAAACTTTTGTTATTAGACACCTATAATAGGAACAAATTCTAACTCGAAAAAATATTTTTTTAAATATATAAATGCATACTTTTTTATGGATAGCTTATTTTAACAATAGTTTCAAGAAAAAATGAGTAACCTTTATTGAAATGTAATAAAACAATGCTCATCGAGGGAAAGAAAAAAGTTCCGTAAAATTATTGTAACTATGAAAATTGAGAAACCGTTCAATCATGGCAGGTATTTAAATCTTTTTCGACGATTAAAAATTATATTTATAAGTAGTTTGGATATTGCAAGCGTTGAAAAAATTCAAAATATTAATGCTTCAATATTGAAACATATCTATCCAAAATTTGTGGCGAATCACTTCTCCCCGATTTTTGTGCCATAATTCAGTCAAATACGACTAACTCTAAGAGTCAATAACCTACGCAAGGTTACACCAGTCAAGACTCACACAACTATTTATTTATTAATTTTGTAATATAATGTCTAAGGAATATTTACTCTCCTTGGTGACCCCTTGGATTAATTAACCTATTCGACTATTAATGAACTAATACTTTCTTACCAAAACCTCTCCTGTTGAGGTTGTCTTGCTTTCTCAAATCTCCTGCGACCGCTATCACCCGTAACAATTCTTGATATCGTCTATCGCTTATAAGGCATATATTCAGCGTTAGCCTCGCTCGTCCTCAATCCACTAAACTTCCTTTTGCATATATATACACCGTCATACCTATTTCACTTCACTTTATTTCTACCTGCCTCTAATTGACAAAATCAAGTTTCAGTTTGGTTGGGAAGAAATTGTTTGTTTCATGAAATCAATCTCAATTAAAATCCCCAAAGTTAATGAAGAGAAAATCGTGAATAGCCCAACGTCACAAACTTACATTAATAATTGGATAATTTATATTTTTTATATCATAGGAGGGATCGTAATTGGTGATAATTTGGCTTCTATTTCACAAAGCATTAATGGCAAAATAGCTCGAAGATCACTTGACATTTTCACTTTTTTTTATTTGGAGCATAAGGACTGTTGGGAAAAAAAAGCAAGTGTCTCATTTATTACATGATTTTGAAAATTTAATCAGCAAAAAAATATAGAAATTTCGAAACGAACCATTCCTTTGGATTTAACCTTGTTAAAAATAATAATTGTGATACGTTTTTTTATCCAAATTTATTTTTTGCCAGTTCTTCATGCATACCCTGTGAACTACAATAACAGTCTTTTATTTAATAATGTATTATTCTTTATGACATCTATATCTATTTAATATACATTGAGAATTAGAAACTACCGATTCGAATTCTGAAGCTGTTTTGGTTCTATTTTTGAACTGTTTGACTAGTTATTTCATCTGCACTTTATTTTTTTAGTTATTTTATCAGCACTTTTAATCAGGATGAACTTTAGATTTGTGTTTCGATTGATTTTTAAGACGATGCATCAGTCAGATAAAAGAAATACGCTACACGTTTACACTTAAAAACAAAAAAAATTGTACAAAAATATACTAAATATAAGGACAGAACATTGTTAGTGCTACTTTTCTTTTAGCAAGATCTCTTGTGCTAAAGCCAGAATACTGATGTCTGACTATGTTATAAATTGATGTTCTTAACTAAGGGAATTCACTCTTTCGGTTCCTTATCTCCAGAATTGCTGGAAAAATTTTAATGAAATTAAGTAGTACGTATATGTGTATGCAATTACACGTGCTGTAGTTGATTTAGGATTAATACTCACTTCATTTTTATTTTCATTATAATATGAAATTGTATCTGTAATTTCTATCACTTCTCATCTAACACATGTCATATAGTAAATAGTTGAAAAGAGGATTACCAATGTATTCTCCCTTATGAAACATGTATCATAACTGAAATTTTCTTATCAGGTGAAATATGTCCAGCATTATTTAAAATTCAGGTCAGTCAAAACTACTACATTTATTTTCATATGTATTTCTATACAAATTAGTGATTAGTTTGGTTGGATCCAATCTGGTAAAAAGTCTTTTTTTTAAAAGCTATTTTTAAGGAAATATCAATTTTACAAATCTGAAAAGTTATAAACTGAAGACATTTATATATTTGGGAAGTAGATAAATGTTTATAAGATGTCTTAATTAAATCCTGTCAGTTATATCATGAAATGAACTGAAAAAATATAAGAATCCAACACATTGAAAAGAAAATTTCCAACGGACAATTTAAAATTCAAAACAAAAGTTAAGTTTCTTTTTTGTTTGAAAGAAATAAAACGGTATGTAAAATCTTTAATTTGGAATCCGTCTTCAGGAATATGTCCTTATACTATAAAGTTTAGTCATTTGTGTAGATAGCGTATACTTTCAAACTGCTTGAGCTATTTTAGACGGCAATATAACTAATATGAAGGCATTGGTGGAACATTTTCTGGAATACTTTCCTACAAATTTAAAGATTTTCATAGGTTTCTTGCATAAAGTCTTTCTTGCAAGCGTAACAATTAAATAACTATTTTATATGTTTTACGCATATAACGTATTACTGCGTATCATTTTATCGGAAAGGAATTGGAAATTTAAATACATAATAAGAATGTAAATGTAGATGTTATTTGATAGAAGATTCGACAAAAGCCGAGCATTGAGAATCTCTTTAAAAAAATTATAAATTTGGTAATTAGAAAGATATTGTGAACTTAAATAAATTAAGGGATTTAAGAAGAAAGTAATGTACAAAGTTACTTAGAATACACATGTTTAAGAAAACCAACGAAAAATTTATATACGTAGGAAAAACTTCAAATGCTGCAAGTAAATGTATTCCTCCTTTGTATTAAATTTCAACAAGTAATAATGCTGGATAAGAAGCATTATTGAATACAATACTGAAAACATCAATTTAAAATTAATATGAAATGTAATATATTATTTCTTTCCTTTTAGAATAATTATTATAACTATTTTTATTTAAAATGTTTCGTTTGAAATCGTCAAGACAACGCTATTGATAATAACTGGAGGTCTCAATACAATTATTATATAGAAAATACTCGGCGCAAAGATAAAAGAAATTCTGTTCAAATCGAAAGGCTTTACACATCGAATAACTACAAAAAGACTTCATTCTAAAACAAAAAATAGTTTCCTTAAAATGTATGGTGATATTTTATAAGCAGCTTAATGTAATACAGGTTAGATTTAAAGACGTTGTAAAATATGTCTCATATATGGTAAGTGCAACAAAATAATATTTAAATATAAAAAAATTAAACACAATCTGATGTATTGTTTTTGATGAATTCAATTACTATCAAAATTCTGTAACTATGAAAAGAATCAAACTTACGAATTATATTAAGCAATCGGACTCACTTTCACCAATAATCAAAATCATGTTTATATGTGGTTTGGATATCACAAGCGTTGCAAAACATGAAAATATGAAAGCAACTTCGAAATTGAAACTTGTTTATCAAAAACTTGCATCAATGATTTGGATAATTTATCCTTTTTATATCATTGCATCGATTGTAAGAGCAGACATTATGACTAATGTTTCACAAAGTGTTAATGGTAAAATAGCTCGAAGATCAGTTGACATCACTGCTTTTTTTATTTGGGTCATAATGAGTGTGAGAAAAAGGCAAATATATCAATTACTACACGACGTTCAAACTTTATGGAACATTCCGACGAAGGGAATCCCCAAAGTGTGGGTAATAACTGGAATGATTATGACAATAGCAGTTCCTTTCGTAGCATGGATGAGCATGACTATACCGTTTCAAGATGAAAATGATTGCAAACTAATAGTAGAGAACCATTCCTTCAGACTTGACCTTGCTAACGACGGTAATAACTGTGAAACGTTATTGATAGCCTTTTTCTTTCGACAATTTTTTGTGTATACCCTGCGAACTGCTGTAACAGTAATTTATGTAATAATTTGTTGTTCTTTACGAAATATCCTCAACACACATTCGGAATTGGGAGCTAAGAGAGTTACCAATCCGAATGCTGAAATTGGTTACGTTTATTTCAAAAGTTATCTACAAACACATGAGCGTATAGTTAGTGTTTTAAAATCCTTTGAGAAAACGATGTCTTTGCCCATATTTCTGATAGCATCGAGCGACTTTATGGGAGTAATGTACGGAGTTGTTTCGCTAGATCCTTTTAGGAATCTACCAGGATATGAAACGCATATTATTAAGTACACCTATGGGATAACATTTATCTCTCTCCGGGGAATTGTGTCTTTTTTGTGTATCTCCTTGGCAGCCTCAGTGGTCCACGAAGCCAGCAAGAACGCCAGGGATGTACAAAAAGATATGTTGGAAAGGATTCTCATTTCTGGAGAGAAGTCAGATATTCAAAAATTTGTTCCCTTCAGTATTTTTCACAGTAATCCACCCTTTATTCTCTCTGCTTGGGGAGTTTTTCACTTTAGTAAAGGTTTATACCTCTCTGCCTTTGGCGCTGTGTTAACTTACTCCTTGCTTATAATGCAAATTTTAAAGTGAACGGTAGTTTTATCTCTAATTTGTAATTAAAGGTTTCATCGGTTTGTTTTGTGAGCACTTAAAATTAAAACAAATATTTTTGCTAGAATGTTTTTTTTTTGAAAACAAAAAGTTTAATCAGATTAACGCTTACACTGAGATCACTTCGATACTTAAATTAAGCTGGATTTAAAAAAATAAACTGTGTGCTAAAGCTAAAATATTTTCAATTCATGCTGAGATTATTGTGATATAAATACATTGAAAATGTACTAAATAAAGCAAATTAACCATATTCTGTTTCTTTCTGACGTATCTCTAATTCTTGTTCTCGGAATATATTATAAATTACAATAATTACAATATACATTGGCCTATAAAAGGTAATCTAGAACTGCTGTTTTTTTGTATAATTTGAAACCAAATGAACACACAATCCTGAAATCTGGAGGAGTTGTTCTTTCAACAATCATTTACTTAATTTTACAGGATTTATACATCCAAGCATGATTTATAAGTGTAGAATTATATTTTCCTTTCAAAACTATGGTTTATTACGAAAAAAAAATCTCACATTTTGTAAAAAAAATGATAAGTAATTGGATTTTAAAACCAAATTTCACCGATGGTAGTGGTAATGCAATGGTGGCATCGATTTTAGGTATTGTGAATTAAACAAGGGGAAGAAATGCCCACACATTAATCTTTAACTCTCTATGTACACGGGTTTAAAATTTTAACATAAGTATACGCATTGTGTATTTTGTAAGTCACTAAAAAAGCACAGAAAAATAAGTTAAATAAAAGCAATGGTATGAGGTTTAATATTATAAATTTTGATCAAAACTATTCAAAAATTTTTGAATAAAAGCAAAAATATAAAGTATAACATATAACACAAAAATGCTAGGAACCGACCAAATCAAATTTCATTTCATATAGTTGCACTCCCGACAATTAATTACTGTAATTGCATGTTCTTTGCTAACTGATGTATTACATACATAACATGTAATCGATGTTATCGTATTTTTTCCTTCGTAACAAGAACTCCCTCCATGTATTTTTGCTGGTGGTTCATATTGTACCTGTTCTTTTTTTTCTGCTTGGAAAAAAAATCCCTAATATTTGGAGATAATGTTTTAATTTCTGCTCTTTCTGCTAGGGGTGGCTTCATCAGTGTTAAAAGTAGTTTCTTAGAAAATGTCTACTAAATTTTTTGGCATCATCAATATGTGTCGTTTTCAATAAAATTTGACAGTTATCCGGCTATTTTTTACCAATTTGAAAAATATTACCAATATACCCCTCCTTGTTCGGCTGAATGTAGAATATTTTCTGCACATTTTATGTACTTTATCTACCTCTATTTTATTGGAATTATAGTCCATAATAATCTTTGGGTTCTTAGTTTCAGGAATAACTGTAAAATCATTGTAAATAGTTGAAAAAAGTGTAACTCCTTTAATTTTTTTTCTGGCACATTTGGCATCGTAGTGATTTCTATTTGGAATAGAAAGATAAACGACCCGGCTTCTCCATTTTTACTAGGTAAAAACTCTGATGGTAGTTCTAACCCCTCCATCCCCCCCTCCATTGTTCTAACAATTGTTAACGTTTTCATGCTCATGTTCACATATGGCCTGAACTAAACCATCGGCAACAACAAAATAGTCATCAGACTATCAAAATATACTTACATAACTACATGTGTGGCGTGCTCTGTTCACTAGTCGATGCCGCACGAAAGTGTTCCAGCGGCAATCAATTTAAGAATGTCTCTGAAACAACAAAACTGACGGTAAGAGTCAAGGACACTTGAAGGATAGGTTAGATGCTTATGCAGCTTGGTGGGGAGGTGTTTCAAGATCAATTGGTTTCTGTTCACTGCAGATAGTGCATTTCATATGCTATCGCGTACAGATCAAGGTTAAGAAATCTTGGTTCCAACTTATTTAACGATCTCGATAGAAAACTTAAGAAATCCATCTGTTGGCCGAGACTCTTTGAAAGACGATCTATAATAGGTTTGGAGACCATTCATAAGTAAAAATTCTTAGAAAGAAATATATTGAATGCAACGCACTTCTTATAAATCAGGCATTCTTATTTGAAATGTTTCAAATTCATTTGTATACTTAATGAATCTCAAACCTTTTCTCCTGTGTTTTGTTTTCAAATGATTAAACTTTAAATAAATTATTCGGATTTTCAAACAAAAGCACTACAAACTAGAATTTTAATTTAGTTGTGGTATTCTATTTGTCTTTAAAATTTCTAAGAAGTACAAAAAAACAACTCTAACAACGTACGCACATGCGCATATAAATATTGTCATAATAATGCATTGTAAGTCATCCTTTTCTGGCTGAGAATTATCATCTATTTTTAAATGAAATATACATTTATTATTTTATAAGAATCTGTATCTTAACACTAATAATTTTACGTGGTATCACGATGTTCTAGAAATGCTTAAGGATAGCTGGATTGTCAATACCATAAATATATAACGCAGGAAATTCACACACAAAGAGAATTTTCTAGATCGTTATTACTCTTATAGAACTACTTCTAAAGACAACACCGTAAATATCTAAACATTTAAACATTATATATATATATATATATATATATATATATATATATATATATATATATATATATATATATATATATATATATATATATATATATATATATATATAAATGTATGGTGTTTACCATACTTGAAACTGCAGTCGGGAGATTAACCCAGTTACGTATGAGATGAGTGTCTTACAATTCTCTCTTCTTCAATTTTTTTAAAAGGTCATTCTACGAATTATATGTGAAACGAACGTTCTCCTCAGTGTTGAATGCTGAAAAGGAACATGCTACTGAATAATGAAAAATAAGGGGGGTCGAGAGTTTGAAACACGATATTGTTAATGATTATATGTGAGGAATAATGTGGTTTCTCGAGAGTTAAATGCAGTAGCACCTTTGTAGTATAATCGTTTAAAGCATTGGATCTCAATCGGTGTTACGCGTACACCAAAGAGTCCGTGAGAGGACATTCAGGAGTATGCAAAAAGAAAATAGTTGTAGAAGCCACACAATTTAATGAGCAAAATTTTAAACAAATATTAAACAGAATTTTAAAAAGAAGGTGGAGGTTTTTATTTAGATTGTCAGTGGTAACACTATCGATTTCTAGAAAGGAGAAATTGCTGAATCTATCTTTCGATACCACACTGAAGAACCGCTTCAACGGCAGAATGGTGAACGTAGAAAATGTTTGTGCTCTTCGAGGTGACGAATGATGTAAACTTCCTGAAAAAGTCATAATGCATTTGTTGCTGTTTGCTAGCTTGAAACTCGTTGAATAGGAGCAAATTCAAAGCAGGTTCGGATTTGAGACTGTTTTTATCTTCTTTCGAAAATAATTTTTTAAAATTTTATGATTCCTTGCAGTCTCAAATACTCCAATAATTTTTCTTGTTTCCAATCTTTCTGTTAATTTCTTTGCTATCTTTAAAAATAAAATTTAAAAATATTACGAAATGAAAAAATGTGTCATTTAATTTAATTCAACCTACCCATCTTTAGAAAAGGGTTTGAGAGTGTAATGGGTGAAGTAGATTTTGTGGGGGAGGGTAGGGGAGGAAGGTGCCTGGAAGGTACTTGGTTGGAGGAACTGATTGGAATCTGATGGGGAACGTGTACTGAAAGAATGACTGGGAACCGCTTATATAAAAAAGACCGAATCAAATTAATCGGTATACAGAGAGGACTGAAATATGTAAATGAGTTTATGATGTCTATTCACATGTAAGAGCCTTACTTCCTAACTAAGCTTTAGTCAATAAACGAAACAAAACATAATCAATATTTAGTACAAATACTGTACAATTTTCTTCTGTATTAGATATATTTTCTATTGAATGGAGAAAACTTTATATGAAGAAATGAACATTTTATTTTTCTTATTATAATAGTAAATGGAAAATGCTGTCTTAACTCCAGTTGCAACACTTATCTACAGAACACTTGGAATTTTTTTAGAGGATAACTACTTAAGTCAAAACATATAAACTTTGTACGATGTAAAATTTTCTAATCT
This sequence comes from Nephila pilipes, assembly GCA_019974015.1. Taxonomy (NCBI): domain Eukaryota; kingdom Metazoa; phylum Arthropoda; class Arachnida; order Araneae; family Nephilidae; genus Nephila; species Nephila pilipes. The sequence goes on from BMAW01086450.1 coordinate 31,248, forward strand.
AGAGTTTCCCAAACTCTTTTTCTCGAGACCCGGTTATTTTTAAATTCTTTTTTCGTGACTCACTAAGAACTTTTTGCCCATTTTGAAACTTGCAGGTTAAGAAAACATTATTTAAATATTTTAATAACTGCATGTATGAAATTATTACAAAAATAATTGCAAAAGGGAAGTTTTAATAAGATCAAGTTATTATTGAGAAGTTGTGACCTTAGGCTACATATTTACGATTTTCTCTTCAGTAACCTCGGGGTTTTTATAGTGAATTGAATTGCAAAGAATAATGGTTTCTTCCCAAACCAGATGAAACGTGATTAAGTAAATTAGAGAAGATAGAAGTGAACTGAACTGAATTACACATAATGTTATATAAATGAAATATAATTGTTTTTGAAGGGTAAGAGGAGGCTGTAACTGTGCTGCCAAATAATTCAGTTAGTGGTCATGCTGTTCAAATGCAGGAAGATAGATGATAATGACTTGTTGAAAGAATCGTACTAGAAAAATTTGGATTGAAGCATTTTAATTAGCTTTTTGAATTGAAGTGAATTTTAGTTAAAGTGCCAAGATAAGAACCGGTCATTTGCAAGATATGCTTAAAATAGAGTACATGATTAGGTAAGATCAGATTTCTTTATAAAAGCATATTCTAGAATTGACGAATTAATTAGGATTCGAGAGGGAGCAACCTTATCCATTCTCCAGTGATTATAATAAAGTATTTTATCTTGCTTTCAATATCTTGCATTGGAGTTCAGTGGTTATTGACATATATATTAATTGAGAGATGATGGTAGTATTGAATAATGAAGAACGGGCATTACAAAGTATGAAACTGTTTCCTACTAACTAAACATTTCACGTTTTGAGGAAAAGATATTAACTTAATTCTCTGACATTTTCAAATTTCCAATTTGTTTCTATATTTATTTTTTAGAAAATTTCCACTTATAAGTCACGACCAAAGTCATCAGAAATTTTATAGCTTTTTCTGCTAAAAGTAAGTTTTCTTGACGACAGGACAGATAAGAAATTCATCAATGGTATTATCTCGTATATGTGATGTGTTATGTGGCATTATAATTATCGAAGATCTGAAGCTTATTATTTTGTCTCGGATTCTAGAAATATATGGGTTCCTTATGAACTCTTCATTGCTGTATACTGAAGATACACATTCTTAATATTAGTCTTCTGGATTCCTCTCCAGTAAGAGTTCCTTGATAGCATTTGAAATCTCACCCGGCAATGAGTTCACATCAAATTCTTCCGGCAATTCTGTTAGTTTTATAAAAGTTTTGTAATTACCAGCATTTGAACAGCATGACCACTAACTGAATTATTTGGCAGCACAGTTACAGCCTCCTCTTACCCTTCAAAAACAACAAATTGTTACCTTATATGGTATTCTCCAGTTTATGTCTTTGAAAGGGGGTATTATTTGATATTGCAATTATGAAAGATCCAAATCTGGTAATTCTGTCTCGGATTCTACGTTAAATGTAAATGGGGTTCTTATTCATTCTTTGTTGCTGTATGTTGAAGAAAAACATTCCTTAATATTAGTCTCCTGGTCTTCTTTGAAGCGCGCATTTATGATCAAGGGAAGAATCTTTACAATGAAAAAATATTTTGTTTAAGGAAAAAACAAAAGATTTACTTTTCGTGAAATATGTCATCAGTAAATGAAATTTTATGCTTAACAATTATTCCATTTTATTCGTTTCACTAGAGAATAGATGCCATTGTATAAAAGTAGAGTAATAAAATAAAGTTCCAAAATCCTTTTTTTATATGTAGAGAAGTGTGAACTCAATTGGTCTCATAATATATGTATGTTAGATAAATGATTATTAATATAGAATCATATTGGTCACACACAGAGTGAGAAAGAATCTGCGTGTTTATGAAACTTCATTGATTATCATTAATATTATTTTAGCAATATACTTTTTATACATTTAAGTTATTATCAGTTATGTCTCTTATTAAGAAAAAAACAAACTTAAAACTATTCCTATCTAGAGGATGCTACACACGATATGTTATACATATCAATTTACTTTTTTTTTTATTGGAAGTAAGTTTTAAAAAGTCATGAGTTCATGCCCAAAAAAAGCAATGGAAAACAATTATTTTACTTTTTCATCTTTTATAGATGAAAAAGAACTAGTTCCAATGAAAACGTGTGATTAATCACTTTCATTAAGGAGTAAAGAAAAATTCATGTTATCGAAAAGAAAATATTTTCTTAATGTGTATAATGAATTATATTTGAATTTGAATTTTACTGTAATGACATTAAGTATTCTTTTAACCAAACACCAACCTTGAATGGATAATAAAATGAACGGTTAAGCAGAACAACATAATGTAAACACATTAATTTACGTTAACTAACCAGTATTATTTCCCTGCTGGTTCAAAATTATAACGACGTCCGTGCAATAAAATTATCAGAAATATTTTAAATAAAATATTATTAGCTCAGACAAAACTCTTCACACCATGAACATATGTTCATATATAGATAACTATCATAAACTAGTTAATTGAGCACTATCTGTATATAAAGAAATCCTGAAATCCTCCCCCCTTAATAAGTCTAATTAATACTAAACTAAGAAATCTCTTAAAAATTTTTATTTAGGTTTTTGCCGTTATTTTTTGTATCATATCTTTTATGAAAAATGAAAATATAGTCTCTGGTCATTTCGAATACTTCAAATGAAGCCTAATCTCAAATTATATAACAAAATATGTTTTTAAAAAGGAAATTTATTCATCAAAATTTTACTTCGATGTTTCTGATTTTTTTAAAGTACGATACCACTAATAATCTAACAGAAGATGTATAACAACACTACTCTTAAGTATTAATGATAAAATAATTAAGAAAGAACTTGATACTTTTTCTTTCATTTAAAGAGAAACAAAGAAAAGGAGCGGAAAAAATAATTGCATATTATTCAGGCTTTAGGAAAATGAAAATGAAAATCTTAAAAAGAGATTTACAGTTAAGTGTCTAACGCATCTAAAAAACCGATTGTCGCATTCAGTGTGATCCTACATCAGAGTAGAGGAATGAAGAAAATGACTTTATTCGCAATTTTTAAGACGAGACTGAGATATATGACGTTGACAATCTACAGGCGCCTAGAGCATGAATCACTCTTCTAGCCAGGATCTTGAAAAAACTGTGATGTAGCTTCGTGAAGATGGATTTAGAACTTGCTGTGTAGAGTGTTCGGAGAGGCTGGTGTGCTATTGGTTGAATTTGATGTACATGGATTTACTGTACTCATAAACATTTCTTTTTTATTAATATACTGGTGTTTAATTACACACAAAATCAAATTATATATATATATATATACCGCCAAAGTAAAAACTAATTTCTAATTTTGTTATGAAGTAAATTGTCATTAAAATTTTTTCTTTTATAAAACTATTGTTATTTGAAGTAAACTATCTAAAGCCAGTACACTTTTACTCATAATTTCTTTCAAATTTTTATCCTTCATAATATTAAGAACTGTAGCCATATTTTGGCATTCTTCATAATCAAAATCTTTATATTCCTTACAACTACATTTATAATAACATTATAAATCTTTACAATTATTATAGTTATTTAGCATACGTCCCATATTTTTATTAAATTTAATAAAAATTTTAAATCTTATTATTATTAATAGGAAATAAATTTTTAATCTGATTAAGAATATTCTAAATTATATTTTATTAAAAGATTCGTTTAGGGATCTAATACAACAATATTCTACATTTTGATTAACATCACCACAAGCATAAATTTCATATTAATTAACCAGATAATTACATGCATCATTAACAATTGAAGACGAGTACTATTTATATTATTTACATTAGTAAGGAAATCTCTTGGAATTTTAATTTCTTTCATCTTCATACTAAAAAGAAAGTATCTTATTTCTTATAATATTGAAGTCATTTTCAAATTTACTAATTAAGATATAATTTTTTATTTAATAGTCTTCAAATTCAAACATTTCCTCTTTTCTTTCTACCCTTGTATTCTTATTTTTCATTAAATTTACTAGAAATATTGAGATTGATATAATATTTATTTCTTTTCTTTTCTTTTTCATTTTTGAAATATTCTTTGTTTTTATTTTGATTAAATATTTGCATAGTATTTTTACTAACTAAACTAACTAAAGTATTGAGAAATTTAAACAAAAAAAACTAAAGTATTGAGACCATAAGGATAAAGAGTGTTATACGTTGTGATATAATAATTTTCAAACCACAAAAATGAATATTTGTTATCATCTTTTAGTACTGGACACTGTCTTAATAATAGTTATCTCTACATTTTCAAATTTATGAATATAAAACTGTTTTTAATCTGAAATCAATTTTATTGTTATTTTTTTTGATCCCTGAAGTTTTTAGTATTATATATATATATATATATATAGAATAAACTATCTTTTTCTTGGCGGATGATAAAAGTGGTACTCTTAAATGGAAGTGACTAAACACGCATATTCCTCGTTAAAATTTCCTAAAAAAGTGTCTGAAGAAAAGCAACATTTTCCATTACATGAACATATAATACTTTCATTGATTTCCAATAAACAGTTTTGATAAAATGGATATATCTAACTTAACTTATCTCAAATTTTCTAATTCAGACATGCTTTACAAATCTTTTTCTCAGTAAGGAAGAGAACCGATAACGCCTATAAAGAATACAACGCGCATTGTAAATCATAATCAATAAATTTTCATTAAACACGCAAGTTGTATTCTGCTTCATATGAGAAATGAGTTCGCAACTAAATTCCATGGAACTGATTTAAGTACTTTATTACTCAGTATAAATTTCATAACAGAAACATTCAGTCAAATCAAGGAAAAAAAAGACTTTCAATAATAGAATTTAGACGAAAAAGAAAGGAAGAAGAAAGTTACACTTCTGTATGCCGATGATTATTTTCTTGAAGATGAAAAGAAATCCTCTACCCAACACGTACTTTCATCTCTTCTTTGTTATAATAAAGGTTATGTTTATGTTCGGTTTAGATATCAGGAACAAAGAAGATATTATGATAAGAAGACATTCTTTCTACCAGAAGATTTTGTCTTTGTTTTGGGTACTTTACTTTGTTCATACCATAATCACAATAATAACGGATGATATTTACCAAACTCCAACGATTAACTCATTAATAGCTAGAAAATCAAACGATGTTATTGCCTTCTTAATTTGGATTGTGATGAAGACTAGAGAAAATAAAGTTCATAATTTATTGCAACATATGAATTATCTACGAACCATTTCAGACGTAAAGTTGCATTCCTTTTGGATATGGTTTTCGGTAGGGCTGACTTTTGCCATTCCACTCCTAGCTTGGTTAAGTCTGATTCTATTTTTAGATGAAACATACTGCTCATCTTTGGCATCGTACTACAGTCTTCATCTTTTCAGCGTACCTGAAGGATACAGTTGTCTAGTCTCGAGCGTTGCACTGCTGTTTTCCCATACTGCTATATATGCATTGCGAACTTCTGTCACAGTTCTTTATATAACCATTTGCTTTTTCTTACGAAATCTCTTGAACAGGCACTCTGAAATGGGATTGAAGAACATTGAAAAGAACACCAATCCAATAGACCAGAAGTATTGCGAAAATTACATAGATTTATACAAGCATATAATTGAAATTTCGAATATCTTCGAAAAGGTTATGTCTTTACCAGTTTTCCTGATAACAATCGCAGATTGCATGGGGATATTTTATGGATTTCTCAAATTTGAGGAAAGTAAAGAACCGAAAAAAATTTATTTGGTAAGTTACAGATTCGGCATTTTATATATCATCCTCAGATCTTTGGTTTCGTTTCTATTCGTTACATTTGCTGCCTCAAGTGTGTTCGAATCCAGCGTGAATGCTAAGACCGTTCTAGAGAAATTGACTGAACGTCTTCTTATTTCGGGACAGAAAAAAGACAACAAAGAACTGCTCCTTTTGTTCTTGGCGCAAAATAAATCTCCGCTCATTCTATCAGCTTGGGGTTTCTTTAACTTTACCAGAAGTCTTGTACTTTCAGTGCTTGGCGTTGTCTTAACATATTCGCTTCTGATGATGCAATTTGTGAAATGAAATTTGTATTTAAATTAGTTTAGCGAAGACATTTTGAAGAAAAAACAGTCATATGTTGGCAAACCTTGTAACAATATTCTAATTTGTTTCTTTTGCCGTAAAATGGTGAAATTCGATTGTTATCCTTCTCTTCTAAACGTTTCATATTCTATTTTATTAATAAATTTTTTAGAAATAAAATAATTTTTAATTTTAATGTAGTTTACAGTTAACTAATTGTTAATGAAATATTTAAGTATTGTTCTAATGTTAACACTCAATGCAGGCATTTTAAAATATTTTAATTCTGAATTGCTTAAAATATCATTTTCATAATAATGTTTATATTATATTTGCCCTACTATGTATGATTTGATTGTACTATAAAGGAAAAAAAATGAAGCATTTTTTATTTCACTATTTTTTTCTTACGATTAATTTCTTCCTTAATTAAGCATTTTATGTTATTTCTATTTAAATGCTATCTAAAGCTTATAAAAATCAATAAAAATTGTATCAATACACAAATGATAAGTGATCTTTTTATGTGTTTTTTTTTGCCTCTATCATGCCTCAAATTATCTTCAAAATTTAAGAAGATAATTTTTTTTTGTAAATCACTCTGACTAGAACGTATAGTATTCACCGAACATTAATTTTTAACGGGTTCTCATGAATTTCCATTTCAAGTAACCTTTTTAAACAACGTTGTTACATTTGAGAATAAACCTCATCTTGTGAATAAACCGTAACTTATATTAATCAGCATTGTCATATATATAGTAATTATAAAGAATAGGAAAGGATAGAGGGATTGAAAGTGCATAAGTACTGAGAGGACATAAAAGAAGAATCCAAAAGAATATAAGTAGAAACCTGAAGTTTTTGTACTTTAAATCTGTTACTCTATTTTTTTGTCATAACTTCCATTCTAATTAGGAAGGAATAAAATAATTCAATTGTTAGTTTTAATGTATCCTCATTATAACCTGCAAAAATCTTTAGGTATAAAAAAGAAATCGCTTAGGGCTAAATCTAGTGAGTAAGCAGCTCACACTATAATTTGTTGATTTTCGAAATGGTAAGTGCTGAGGTGTGAGATGGTGCACTGTCTTGGTGAAACAGAATTTCCCCCCTGCATATATGGCCCTTTTACCGCAATTTCTGCCTTCAGCTTGTCTAGTAATGATTCGTAGTATACTTCTATAATGATTTTCACTGTTTGAAAATAATTAATTAAGACAACTCCATGAGTATCCCAAACAGTAGTAGCCATCACTTTCTCAGCCGAAAAAAAAGTTCTTGCTGTTTTTGGAAGCCCATTTCCTCTTCTCAGTCTACTGTTTTGATTGAATTTTTTTTCAGGCCATTAGTGGTGGTGTATCCAATTTTCATCTACAGTAATTAATCTGCTCCAAAACTCTGATTCATTGCGCCTAAACTGCGCCAACAGAGCGATGGAAATATTCATTCGAACACGTTTTTGGTCTAATGTGAGCCACAGTGGCACCCAACGCGCGGACAACTTTCTCTTGCCTAAATCTTGATTAAATATATGACAAACAAATTCTTTGGACATATTAATAGTTTCTGCTATCTTTCTCACTTTAATTCGACGGATGTCTAGCGCTGAGTGCAATAGGAGGGCTATTGGTGATGGACCTCGTAACTTTGAGCCTCAGTCAAGTGACGAAAACATCTGAGCTAGCACAACCCTATCCAAACCTTCCCACCAACGGGAAGATTTGGGACCATGACCAGATTTAACATGCATCAATCCCGCTACTGGTGGTTTTTAGTGGTACTAAGACTCGAAACCACGACTCAAAAGATACAACGGGATCATGACAAACACTCAGCCATTATGGTCCCACTTATTACCGGAAATGGACGGCGGTACACACAGTTCAGAATTTTTTTTTAAATACTGAAATAAATAATTTTTTTAGTCGAAAATGTAAAAATTAAGCTTTATGTGAAGTATATTAATATGTGCGTTTTATATTACGCTTAGAAAATGTATTATTTTATTCTTTTCTCATGAGAAAAATATAGTGACAATAAAAGATTAAAATTCATTGCGAAAAATCCGCAATATCTATTTTTGAAACAGATTATATTCAACCGGTCAACTTACAAATGATAAATTGATGATAATTCAATAATGTGTGTCATGGTCTTAGTCATCATTATAGAATAGCCCCCATATATATATATGGGTTAGCCGATGTTACTGATAATTCTCATTAAAAGAATTAAATCTTGACATTTAACATATTTAATTAAGACGCTTCACATTAACATGTATATACTTTTGACAAGACATTTCACGTTAACATTTAAAAACATTTAAGCAAAACTAAACGTCTCCAGCATCGTCTACAGAATCACAGTTCGCCGTTATTTTTCTGATGATTCCAGTAGTTTGACTCTCGTATATATATATATATATATATATATATATATATGTAATATAATATATATGTGTGTTTGTGTGTGTGTTTCGTCATTTTTTTGCCTAAGAAATTGGTATACCAAATAAAAAAATGGGGCCATAAGAATCCCCACCCTTTGCTGGTTCAACGATGGAAGTAGCATCATTGGAGGAGGAATGATACATGTGCAAAGTCAAAGTGACAAAGAAAAGAGAGCAGCAGCAGACCAGCTTGTCCGAGACCTGATTGACACCATGGTGAGCAACGGAAATATGTGCTGTTATCTGGTATGAATGGTCACGTAGGACTGGCCATCCATGATTGCCTGCAGACCATGTATGGTGGACAGTTCATGTTTCGTGAAATTTTTGGTTGTTGGTGTTGTTTGTTCAGTGAAAGAAGTCAGAACGTGGATGATGAAGATCGAATTGGGCGTCTGTCTATATTCACGAATGAAAACAGCACTGCTAGAGTACAGGATATGGTGTTAGCGTATAGGCGCATAACAGTGTCAGACGTGGAGTCCACACTGAGTATTACTCGGGCTAAGATCCATCCCAAAACAATGATGAGGTCGAGTAGGTTGTGTAACAATTCTTTGCATCGCTAGGCACCGAGTTTTACCAGAGTGATTTCATCAAACTGCTTGCTCTCTACGACAAATGTCTTAAAGTAAATTGCGATTATTCCGAAAAATAGCTTATGATGAAATTGTTTATTGTTTTTGGCTATAAATTTTCCGTGTATATATATATATATATATATATATATATATATATATATATATA
>BMAW01086450.1:48519-163726 GCA_019974015.1 Nephila pilipes
TTTCTTGACTTCGATAAGAAAACCCTAGATAATCTGCCAATCAGATCGTTAAAAAGATTTCTCAAATAACTATTGTTTCTAAAAGAACAGTTTTTTATTTGAAAAAAGAAAAGACGTCAAGTTTCTTATGTTCTCCGGGAAAAAAAGGAGTGGTGCTGTCAGTAAGCATAGAAGACCGATAAAGTTTGATAATTTTACATTGCCATACATTCAACGAAGAATTCATAGGGTAGTTTTTTTTTTTTTTTTTTTTTGTTGTAGAAATGTGATTCCTACGTTAGACAAGGTTCTGAAATAATTGAACGATGATACCGATATTCTTTCGAGAAAAATACGCCTGACTACTTTGTATTGAATATTGAAATATATGGGATTTTCGTTTCAGAAAAGGAAAAGACAGGCTATGCTTCAATATACCATAGAAATGCATCAATATACTATTTGGATGAGGCTTGGGTGATTGAAGGACATTCTCAAAGCCGAGTGTGGCAAAATACAAATATTAAAAGCAGTTATAAAGCCTCTTCTTCTAATTTAACAATAGGTTTCATTGCACCAAAATGCAAAGGAAGGAGTTATAACTAATATTTATATGAGAGTAGTTTGTTATTTTAAACCACACTCTTTACATGTTTTAACTATTTGAAATGTGATAAATAATACAAGTGATTTCTAATAATGATTCATAAAGTTTATTCGGAGAAGATAAGCTTGGCATTGGATTGGATGAAGATATAAGACATGATAGAAATTTTTGTTTTATTAACGAGTGTTATAAATGAGCTAATAAAATTAATGATGTATACTTATAATTAAAAAAAAATAATTTTTTTGTGCGCACTTTTCCTTCCTCGCCAAATTAGGCAAATTTCTTCGGTTATTGGTCACCCTTTTCTCTCAGCGTAACACAAGGTTCTATGACAACGGCTGTGATTCGCCCGCTGTAGCATTATCAGTGCTGCCAAGTTAAGGTGAATTCTGTGGTATCATGAGATCTAGATGAATGTAGGAAATTATTAATTTTACTGATAAACTTAACGGATTCATTAATTGTTCACTTAGGGGATTGTTTATCAGTTTACTTGCGACACCAATTATTGTTAGGATATCAACTGATATCAGAATTGAACAAATTAATTAAAAGTGGAAACGTTGCTAGTAAAGAAAATTCTGTAACTTTAGATTTTATATTTCTGCTGACATCTTCTGTTATTATATTTAAAGTTTTTAGTACCTCCTCTAATTGCAATTTTAAAGGCCTTATTCCTTTCATTCTACTCACCCACCTAGTCTCGTTAATAAGCTGTAAAGTTAGTTAATTTGCATTAGTTTTTAAAATAATCCATTCTGGTTGTTGGTGAGGAAATTCAGAAGAAATAAACATAGTTCTTAAGCAATATTTAAGGAGCCAACAATCTTAAATGCTGTCTTGGCCGCTTTATTCACCATCAAATATAATGGAAATACACAAAAGTATATACACATCTCTTGGATTAACATTCTTAATCGCATTTTGTAAACTACTTTTCCTTTTCTTCATATTGACACTATTATCAAATCCCTGGTCACAAAAGTTTTGTATCTCTAAATCATAAATAACAATACTTTGGTAAAATAGTAACGCAATCTTTCTCCAGTTGCTTTCAAAACAGGATAAAACCCTAGGAACAACTCTTTAATTTCAATATTGTATATAATCATATCAACAATTCTGATTATGAATGAAATTTGTCCTACGGGACTTTAATCTGAAGCATAGTCTAAAATAATTGAAAAGTATTTTGCTATTCTTTTTTACCAAGCCTTGAATTCTCGCTTTTATTGTGTTAGTCAATAGAGTAATGATTTCGTTTTTTATTGGGGGAAAATCCAAGGTAATAAGTCATTTGGCTATTTTTTTTAAAAAAATTGTGTATCATTAATACGATCTTAAATAAAAAGGTCAAATATTGCAAGCAATTCTATGATTTTTAAAAAATTCCCACTATTCCTTTCAAATAATACATCCCCTTATAAATGAATATTGTCCAGTTAAATATTGAGCAATCGAAATAATTTTGGTAATTATATCTCCCCATCGTTTTTTCTCCGATTCAAAATGTCATTGCTGCTCACAATCATATGGTGATTTTTTTAATATATATATATTACGGCTCTACATAATTCATTAAATGTCTTATAATTCTGCATATGTTTAATGCTTGATTCACATCAGCATTAAACATATTATTGTGACCTAAAAGTGTCTAAAAGCAGGTATTCGAGAAAACCTTCTCTTCCTGTTACTTGATAAATTTTCGGACCAGAGAATTTGAAATTCTAAATTTTCTGTTTGCTTTGGATTAATGTACTAGCCATTTACTTTCAACCTATTCACCGTTTGAAAAATCTCTGAAATACGGACAAGCTGAAAATGGTCTATCGTCGTCTGACATTGTCGACGTCGTTACAGTTGGTAATTTTACCATGTAACTTTTTCAATTTAAATTACTATGAATTTTTTTTTTATTTCATTTAGTATTCTTTCAAATTAAAAGTGTGAAAGATATTTAAGAAAGTAAAGCAATAATAATCGTTTAAAGCCATCTTAATGTTAAAACAACATGCAATAAAAGAATTTGTACACGTCTTATATAATAAAGTCTCACTTAAAAGTCTTAGGATATGAATACAATAGAAAAATTATGTGCTGGTTATTATATATTTATTACGGTAAATAATAAGGAGTGAAAAATATTAAAACAATGAAGAAAAAAAATATTCAAATAAATAAATAAGAAAAATTGAATTATTTTCTAATTGTTTGAAAACTTTTAACAACTTGAAACAATATAAATTAAATATTTGGCTGCTACAGAGTTGTTCATTTACAACGAACTACAAAATAAAATTTTCATATAATAAATAAATGCAACTTATTTGGATTTCGAGTCTAGCTTTTGTTATTGAAATAAATTTTTATAAATAGTAATTGAGGATTTTACTGTAAAATTGTATGTATCTGTAGCTAGCAAATATATTGTTATAGTATGAAAATTTTAAAAGATTATTTATAAACGACTAAAACAAAATTTTTAACATGGGAAGCAAATAAAAAATTGAATTCCAATGCTAATTGAAAGCGTTTTTGGAAGATTATGGTGCATTGAAATTAATTGAGAAAACACACACTTATGCATGTTAATAGACATAAGAATATTTTAATAAAGAATAAATATTCCTTAGTTTTTTCAAAAAACTCTTATAGCAAGATTTCATTAAGTTGACTGAATATTACTTTTGTCATCAACCTTATAATAAATGCATATACAGAGAAAAAAGTTTTTTTCCACTTTATCTTGCATATAATGAAAAGATTTGTGCATTAAATCTTAAAGAAATGTAGAAGAATATGAAAAAGAAGGTTATAATATTTTTCCTGTTTAACGGAATCAAGATTCGATTATACTGTTTTCTGCTGATGTTCTGTTTTCCTTAGGTATAGGAAGCTAAATAAATAGCAAGGATGTAAAATTTCAACGAATTTCTCACCCTGTTTCTTTAATAATGTATAATTTCTCTGGAATCATTTTACCATCTCCTTCTTATTTGGCTTTAAATATGTCATAAAACACAAATGTATTTCTAGTCACTTTTGTTAATCTCTAATATTTGATTGAGTGAATCTCTCAGAATGCTTAAAGGAGAGACTGTCTGGTGCCCTATTTTTATTAATATATTCAACATCTTATAGTATTGCATCATTTGACTTCCTTTTGATATCTACGAGCGTACATGTTTTGCCTAAAGGTTAATCTTCCACTGCTTTTAACAATAACAAAAACTGTAGAATCAAACATTGAAGACTACCAAAGTTTTGAATTGATGTTCTGTTTACTTGAGTTGTCATAATTAACGTGTTCTGATTTGCCTCTTTTTCTTTGAAATAATTTTCTGGGTAAAGCAAATACTTATTGTTGAAAAAAATAATAAACTGCACTTAGAAGAAAGAACCAGATTGAAATGATATTTAAAAGTAAGTTAGTGCTCACCAACAATAAGAAATGCTTAAAAACTGAGCTTGAGTATGACAAAATTATTGCTCAAAATACAAAATCATAACAACTTTTAATAAGATGTGCCGTCATTATTTCTTACACGACACTCTTAAAGGCGTCTTAACTCAATTTATACTAAGCAGAATGAACTCTGGCATGCAGACTTAGCAAATTTTGTGGTAGCAGTGGAGTCTTTTATCAGAACGGCATATAGAATTCTGTGATAAGTTTTCGATGGGCAATAGGTGTGGTCGTGGAATAGTGTCTATGGATGCGAGGCAAGCTCTTCAGGTAGCAGCGGTATAAAGACGAGAGTTGTCTTGTTAAAATAAGGTACTGGGATGAGCGCTCATAAATGGAATGTCCAGTGGTCGTAGGACATCATTAACGTACCTTTCTGCCATCCAGAATGGCTCTGATGAAGACCGACAGGGATAAGGCATCGTACAAAATCGATCCCCATACCATTACACCTTGCTGACTGAATGTGGAACGTCTTACGCGACCCTGACCAAATCGCCTTTGCACGCGGGTGCTGTTAACGTACTTACCAAGGAGAAAGTGAGATGACCTGCAGCAATTCCAGATTTATCCATACTGTTATTTCGTAGCACCATTCAAGTCTCCGGCGACGTTGCTGCGATGTCAGGAGCAATATTCGTAAAGGTCTGTGCAGGCAATCCGGCAGAACGGAGACGTCTGCTAATGGTACATGTACTTACTCGCGGATGACACTTAAACTATAAGCATATCTAACAGAGACGAAAGAATGAATTTTTTGACGATAACTGGATGTAAAAAAGTTGCTTTAAAAGTAGGGAGAATCATAAGACTAATTCATTACACTTAAAATTATATATAGAAATTACGATTACAATAGAGAGAAAGAATTAAATGTCGGTATTTATATTAACTGGAAACTTGTGATGGATTGCAAAAGACAGCTGATGTCATGAATTGAATCTAATTTATCTTTTAATCACAAATATGTCTAAATATGAAGTTATAACTAAACATTTATGTTAAGTAGGACATTTTTCTTAAAAATATTTAATCAAGCATTTTTTTTTGCCCTACAGTTTTCTTTTTGTTCCATTTTGTTAATTTATTTAAAGTATGATACCAGAAGAAGGAATTAAACATACACAGGTTAAAAGAGGGCCAGTTTTGATACTTCGTACATGTAAAGTCATAGTATGAAACGTATAAATATAGTGTTTAAGGATCATGAGTTGTATATTCGATATATTCTGATCTAAGAATGCATAGTTATCTGAAATTCTTAAAATACAAAAGATTGTTTGAGGAATATATTTCCCCCCATTTCATTTGTTTCTATCAATACGAGTTACAGCAATAATTCAGTTAATATCTACATATCTCCCAAACTATTTTGGTAGTTTCCCATCATATTCGTTGAATATTTTACAGACTTTTTTTAAAATTACAAGTTATTTACATTTGTTCATAAATATAAGTTTCTTACAATTTTAATAAGATAATTACATAAATCTTATTAGCTGAATACCAATGTTTTAAAGAGTTAGTTAAAATTAATATCTTAAATTATTTTCAGTATAAAAACAATTGCGTATAAAAATGATTTGCTTATTTGAAACATAAAATTAATAATCTTTAATTTCTAATTCAAATATTAAAAGATGATCATGATGTACAAATATTTAAACAACATAGAAATCAAGAACAATTAAGCAGTAGCATTTACATTTATTTTGTTTTATTAGCTTGATATTTAGAACAAAACAAAAGATATTCTGTAACTTTTTAATTAGAAATTATTCAACAGTAAATGTGATTTACATTAAAATATTTAGTTTTATGAATAGTATTTAAACGAATCTATATAACAATCATCATTAGAATAAGTTCCTGAAATTAATAATGAAATAATTTAAATTATTTAATTGTTTCAGTCGTTTATATTGCTTTGTAGTGGCAACTCACCGAATGAAAGACCAAACCAATAACGAGGATTAAATATTCCACGTTTGAGTATACATTCTAGAATATTTTTCAACCATTTCATTCACTTATATAAATATTATAATCTGTATAATAATCAAATCCTTTTGGCATAAAATTTAATATTTGTGACATTGTGTGTGACTTTATTTCAAAGGAAATTATTCATTGACATTGTCTTTCCGTTATATGTTAAGTATAACTATGTACTTAATTCTAAAATTTACTGTAAATAAATAACTCCAATGGCTACAACAAAACATTTATCCATGAGAAAAAAAAACATTTACTTCAAATTTTCGTTCATACTATAATAATCCTAGTGGTATATTAGTTATTTCAGGTTTACGATACAGCTCTAATAAAAAGTTTGTTTAACACTAAGTATTGTCTTGAAAGAATTCTAAGCTTAAATGTGAACAATGCTTTTGTTTTTAAATGAAAAACTTTCCAAGAAATAAAGGCTTGTATTTATTTACAAGCCTAAAAAATAAATCTAGGAGAACTCCTTGTTTACAAATAAAAATCAAAAAAACTTTTCCTCACTTTAAAATTTGCATTATAAGCAAGGAGTAAGTTAAAACACCGCCGAAAGCCGAAAGGAATAAGCCTTTAGTAAAGTTAAATACTCCCCATGCAGAGAGAACGAAAGGTGGATTATTTTGAAAAATACTGAACAGAGCTAATTCCTGAATATTTGATTTCTCTCCTGAAAGTAAAATCCGTTTCAACATATTTTTTTGTACAACGCTGCTGTGATTGCTGGCTTCATGCACTGCTGAGGCGGCCAAAGTAACACACGATAAAGACACCAGTCCACGAAGCGATAAAAATATTATCCCAGGAGTATACTTTAGAATGTTACATTCTGGTAAGTTGTTTAGGGGATCCAATTTAATAACTCCGTATATTATTGCCATAAAGTCACTAGATGCTATCAGAAATATAGGCAAAGACATTGTTTCCTCAAAAGATTTCAAAACATTTAGCACGCGCTCTTGCGTTAGTAGGTAACATTTGAAATAAACGTAACCAATTTCTGCTTCCGGATAGGTAACTCTCTTAGCTCCTAATTCTGAATATGTGTTAAGGATATTTCGTAAAGAACAACAAATTATTACATAAACGACTGTTACTGCAGTTCGCAGGGTATAAACGAAGAACTGTTGAAAGAAAACTATGATAAGTATCACAAAACAATTATTACCGTCTTTAACAAGGTCAAATCCGAAAGAATGATACTTTACTAATATTTTGCATTGATATTCATCTTGAAAGGGTATAGTTAAGCTCACCCATGAGGCGAAAGGGACTAATATTATGATAACCATTCCATTTATTATCCATAGTTTCGGGACTCCTTTATTTTCAATTCTCCTTAAATTTTCAACATCGTGTAATAAATGAGATACTTGTTGTTTTTTACTAATCATTACACTCCAAATAAAAAAGGCGGAAATGTCGACTGATCTTCGAGCTATTTTACTATTAATATTCTGTGAAGTATTAGTTAAGATGTCCATCGATATGATATTTCCGATTATATAAGAAATAAAAATCATCCAAAATATTGATGCAAGCTTTTGATAAATAAGCTTCAGTTTTGAAATTGCTTTAATATTTTGAACTTCTGCAACGATTGGGATATCCAAACCACAAATAAACATAATTCTGATAATTGATGAGAAGGGTTTAATCGTCTTCATATTTATAGTAAATTTATTCATTTAAAGATAAATATAAATGTGCACAAAGGTATTTATTTTAATAAATTTTTTTTATTACTTTACTGCTCTTTTTATAGGATGAATATACAAAGAAAATTCGCCTTTTTACATCATTTTTAAAGTTTTACAAGTGTCAAATTACACATCTATAAGATATATCCAAATATTTGAAGGAAAATATTTTTTTACTTAAAAAACTTGCTTAGTTCCTTATTTATTAAAAGCTGACTATATTTAAATAGAATTTTGTAAGCAACATAAATTCAGATATTTTTCATTATAAAATCTAATGAAAATGCAATTCATCATCAATATCGTTACCTTGACGATATGAAACAAAACATTATTAAAGGCGATATATCATGTTATTAATATTAAAACGACAGAGTATATGTTTGATTCTAAATTAATCTAAAATGGCATATTTGACATTATAAAACATTGTTATAATTCATAATTAGCATATTTTGTTCATTAGAGACGTGGAATATATAAATTAAACTTTTTGAGGTACATGGATTTCCACGTGCTTTTATATATTTTGTGATAAGTAACAATGTGTATTGCTTTCTTGAAATGGTTTAATTTACATTTATATTATCAGGTACCATATTCCAAAACTACAATTAAATTTTAGTTTGAAATTAGGGGAAAAGGAAATTTGTCTCTACAAGCTGTAGTGCAGGGGAAAAACAGATATATGCATTCAATAAATAAAAAATAACCTTTAAAGTTTTAAAGTAATTGAAAGGTTGTTTTATGCATATAAACGTTCTTCATTTAACATCGCAGGCTCCATTATAACTTATATGAAACCATATTTTTGTGATTGAGAATTCCATTTGATAACTTAAAGAAGAAAAATAAATGTACAACTTTAAAAATGAATATTTAGTATAATATTATGGTTCTTAAAAATATTTAAGTACAATTGAAACATAATTCCTATGTGAATTAGGAATTACATAAATCTAAAGTAAGACCTTATATATCAATGAAACATTTTAGATCTTCGAATTGTTTCTCAGAATAACTATTAAAGGCGTTACTATAAACACACATTAATATATTCATTCATGTGTTTTAGAAACACCTGTAATATTAAATTAAAGAAATTGATTAAGAAAAGAGAACCGTTTACCTGAGATTAAACTACAGTCATAAAATTAATTTAGTTATGTAGGATGCCTTAATTTCGAAACCATTAACGCATCAAAATGATTTTTGAAAAAATTAATGTATAAAAAAAAAAAAAAATCATAACAAAAAATGTGTTAATTACAAAAAAAATCTGTTTAAAGATTGGGAAACCTAAACATGAATGCCTTCCCTTTAGTACAATAGACTCTAAGCAGGTTGGAATAATTATATTATTTTAAATTAAATTAATGAATTATTTTAAAATGAAATAATTATTCCATTTTAAAATTTTCTTCATTAAAAGTGAATAAATTAAGACGATACAAAAAAAAACTGAAAAGATAAAACTTTTGGTGAAGTTCAAGAAAACCTTATCAGAAAAAGAGAAGGGTAGATTATTTAGCGGAAAAACAAATGGATAAGTTCTTTGTTAAAAAAAAGTTGCTAAAGTTCTTTTATGTTCCGAAGTGTTAAAACAACCAGTCATTTTAACTTGAACGATCTAGGTTTTCAAGTAGGTTTCGTGGACACGTCAGGTCGATGAAATAACGGAAAAAAATGATATAAAAGATTCTAGAGCAATAAATAAATAGCCAAATTAGTAATTTTGCAGAAAATATTCTGCCGAACCTTTAGCATCTTTAAATTTAAGAAATCCATGAGACGTACTCAAGAAATCTTCAGAAGTTACATAAAAACTTCTCCGATACAAAAAGAAGTAGATTCCTAGACGAGATTCGGCAAACCCAGACTTGTCTCTTTATCCTACAGGGCACCGGAGGTTAAGCTGATTTAAATAAGTATTTCATTTTAAAATCATCAGAAGTGAATACATTAAGACAATACCAAAAGATCTGAAGGCACAAGATTTCTTGTGAAAGTAAAGAAATCCTAAGCTGAAAGAATGAGCGGAGAGTTATTTTACACCATGAACAAATGGAACAGTTCTTTGTTGTCTCTTTTCTGTCCCAAAAAAGTAAGAAGAGTAACGTTCAGTTTGTTTCCCTTGAACAATTTTGATATTTATGCTGGATTCGTTCACGCTTGAGGCAGCAAAAATAACGCATGGAAAGGAAACGAAAGATCTTACAGTGACAAACAAAATGTCAAATTTATTATTTAAGTTTCCGATTCCTCTAACTTATAAATTATTACATGATACATATTCGTATATATATCATTTTCTTTAAAAAAAAACACGAGTTGTACTCGATGTATTCTGATTGAAGAATGTTTATTTATATTTGAATACTTAAAATACAAAAGTTTGGTTAAGAATTATTTTTTTTCATTTTATGTGCCTATTAATAAGATTCGAAGGAATGTTTCAGTTAATTTCTTCTTATTCATGAAAATATTTCGGTGATTTTACATACTATTTGTTAAAATTTTCTCAGAATTTATTTAAAATTACATAGTTATATACATAAGGCATTCAAAATATTGAGCATTCATTCAATTTTAATAACACGATTCCTTAAATCTTGTTAGCTGAGAGCCGATATCTAAGAGTGAGTTAAAATGTATATCTCAAATTATTTGCATATTAATAACATTCGCTATCAAAAATGAAAATTTCACATTTGAAGCACAAAATTAATAATCTTTAATTTATAATTCAAATATAAAAAAAATATAAACATGATATACAAATATTCAAACAACAAAGAATTCAGGAATAATAAGGAAATAGCATTTATGCGTATTTTTTATGAACTTAATATTTAGAGCAAAACACAAAGATATATGTTTATCCATTGCGACTTTTCATAAGAAATGATACAACAGTAAAATTGATTAACATTAAAGTATTCATTTTTATACATAGTGTTTAAGCGAGTCTCTATAACAGTCATCATCAGAATGAATTTCTGGAATTAATAATGAAATAATTTAAATTATTTAATTATTTCAGACGTTTCTATTGCTTAATAGTGGCAACTCAACGAATGAAAGCACAAAACAAGTAATTAAAATGAAATATTTTACGTTTGAGATCTTGAAGAATACTTTTATCATCATTTGATTTTCACCCATAAATATTTTATTCTGTAAAATAATTAAAACTATTTGGTAGAAATATTAATAAGTGAGACATGGTGTGTAACTTTCAAAGGAAATTATTTATCTTCCATTTGTGGCGGTTCCATTTGTATCACTATGCTATATGGCGGCCCTCCTTAAACTGCTTGCCACTTTCTAACTGTGGCATGAGATGACAATTTAGAGTAACTGATTTCTTCATGCGTACAGTTATGTAAATTGTAAGTATTCTGTGTGCGCACCTACGATATTAATTTTTATACCCGTGCAACTATCAGAAGAGCACAAATACCACCAACAACAAAAGAAGAAAATGAGTTTATCCCCCCAATCTGCATGCTGTGCTGATGACTCCGTTTACTGTCCTACTCCTCTCATGCTGACCTGCATGGATTCACTTTTCTCCATCAACAACACAGACTAGCTCAGTTCATTCCGAATCAACAGATGACATGTTGCACCTGAATATTCATACTTATCGCTCCTCACCTCAACAGTTTTCTTTGCAATCATTTTCTGGAATTCGAATCTCACTTGCTCTTGTTCAAGAGGATACTGACAGTCGTTTTTCATCATTATGTTCCAGTCTAGTATGACAATTTTCTGATATGCAACAGTAATCTTTTCAGTTATGCATTAACTGTTAATTTGTTACTATAGCTCTTGCTCCATTTTTTGGCTCATCCACCAGATTGATATTTTCATTTCACAATGTTTTATTAAATCACAAATGATATTTTAAATATTGAGCTGATCTGGATCATTTGCAACTTTCTGATCGCAGTCGATTGAATTGTATTTTAGGGCAATGCATCCAAAAACGTCTCCAACTTCTAAGTATACCTCATAACAAATATGTATTTAATTAAAAAAATTCTGTAAATAAACTGCTTTAATATCTACAGTATAACACTTATCAATACAAAAAAAACATTTATTTTCAACTTTCTTTTATCATAATAATCAGAGTGGTATATATATATATATTAGCGTTTCAGTATTAGAATACAACTCAAATTGCTTAAAAATTGAACTTTCACGGAAAAATACGCTTCTATTTATTTTCCAGCCTTGAAGACAAAACCAGAAAAATCCCTTCTTTGCGAATAATAATAACAAGCAATTGTTTACTTTAAAATGTGCATTATAAGCAAAGAGTAAGTTAAAATACTGCCAAAAGCAGAGAGGAATAAACCTTTAGTAAAGTTAAACACTCCCCAAGCAGAGAGAATGAAAGGTGGGGTATTATGTAACATACTCAAATAAACTAATTCCCGAATATCTATTTTCTCTTCGGACCGGAGAATCCTTTTCAACATATCTTTTTGGACGTCCCTGGCGTACTTGCTGGCTTCGTAGACATCCGAGGCAGCTAAAGAAATGCACAAGAAAGACACTATGCCCCGAAGTGAGATAAATATTACAGTGGTGGCAAACTTAGCAATGTGCAATTTATATCCTGGTAGATTGTTTATAGAATCCATCCTAGCAAATCCATTCATTACTGACATAAAGTCGCTAGATGCTATCAGAAATATAGGCAAAGACATCGTTTTTTCAAAAGATTTCAAAACACTTTCTATACGATCATGTGTTTGTAGATATGTTTTGAAGATAGCGTAATCAACTTTAGTAATTGGATCGGCAACCATCTTAGCTCCTAATTCTGAATGAGTTTTCAGGACATTTCGTAAAGACAAACAAATTATTATATAATTTACTGTTACAGCAGTTCGTAGGGTATACACGGAGAATTTTTGAAAGAAAGTTAGAATAACCAGCACATAACAATTATTACCATCCTTCACATAATCAAATCCGAAGGAGTAGTATTTTACTATTAGTTTGCAGTCAATTTCATCTTGAAAGGGAACAGTCATGGTCATCCATGCTGTGAATGGCACCATTAGTATGATAACAGTTCCAGTTAAAATCCACACTTTAGGGATTTCTTTATTTTTCATGTTTAACAAATTTTGAACTTCTTGAAGTAAAATAAATAAATCATTTCTCTTTACATTCATTATACTCCAAATAAGAAATGCGGCAATGTCGACTGATCTTCGAGCTATTTTACGATTAACACTTTCTAAATTAATAGCAAAGATGTCTACTGTTACGATCGATCCAATAGTATAGAAAATAAAAATCATCCAAATTTTTGCTACAAACTTTTGATAAATAAATTTAAATCCTGAGGATGATTTGATATTTTTAATTCCTGAAACGATTGTGATATCCAAACCACAAATAAACATAATTTTGATAATTGATTTGAAGGGATCATATAGTCCAGAGTGACTGAAACGTTTAATCTTTGTCATAATTACAATATTATTATTACAGTAATTTTATTCATTCAGAAAGAAATTTAAATGTGTACAAAGATATTTTATTATAATAATTTTTTTTTATTCCTGTACCGCTCTTGTCATAAGAAAAGTATTCAAAAAAATATTCACTTTTTATATTCTTCTATAAATTTAACTGGCATCCAATTTCACATCTTATAAGATATATTCACATATTTTAAGGAAAATATTTTTGAGTTAGAAAATTGTCTTTTATAGTTCTCTAGTATGTTTGTATTTAAATGCAATACCTTAAACAATATATCCTCAAATGTTTTTCATTGCAAATCTATCTATCTATATATATATATCGAAAGCTCGATTCATCATCAATACCGTTGTCCTGACAATATGAAACAAACCATTTTTAAGGACAATAATCACGTTATTAATATTAAAACGACATAGTATATATTTAGCTTTAAATGAATCCGACATTATAATCTATTTTTTTTCCTTCATCTGCAAATTTTGTTGTTTGATAAAGTAGCATGAATAAATTAAGCCTTTTCAAGTATTTATATAACAGGTCAATTGAAAAGTCCCCGGCCTGACACACAGATAGCTTTACTAGAATTAAATCCATATGTTTTTAGTTAGCTCTAAACCTCAAAAGATGCGTGTATAAATTTGACAGCTGTCGGATCATTAGTTTGTGAATTATAGCATTTTGAGTGAAGCAACTTTTGTTATTGTGAAAAAAATGGATAAAAAGGAATTTCGCGAGTTGATAAAATATTGCTTTTTGAAGGGAAAAAATACAGTTGAAGCAAAAACTTGGCTTGATGCTGAGTTAGTTTCCGAACACTGCCCCAGGAAAATCAACCATCAAGGATTGGTATGCTAAGTTTAGACGTGGTGAAATGAGCACCGAAAACGGTGAACGCGGTGGACGCCCCAAAGAGGTTGTTACCGACGAAAACATTAAAAAAATCCACAAAATGATTTTGAATGACAGTAAATTGAAATTGAATGAAATAGCAGACACTCTAAAGATATCAACTCAACGTATACATCATATCATTCACGAATATTTGGGTATGAGAAAGCTCTGTGCAAAGTGGGTGCCGCGAGAGCTCACTTTTGACCAAAAACAACGACGAGTGGATGATTCGGAGCAGTGTTTGAAGATGATCAAGCGTAATAAACCCGAGTTTTTGCGTCGATATGTGACAATGGATGAAACATGGCTCCATCATTTCACTCCGGAGTCCAATCGACAGTCATCCGAGTGGACTGCACACGATGAACCCGCTCCAAAGCGTGGTTTCATTAGTATGTTTCATTTCAGTTTCATTTAGTGTGAAATTTCCGATTTAACTTAAAATCTAATATTCCATTTTTGATTTAGAAATCTTAGTAAAAAAATGACTTCTTACATTAATTTTATTTATAACAGCTGGACTCTAATAAACATTAAAGAAATGATAATGTCGCGCGTTAGAAATGGAAAGAGGCGTAAAGTAGGTTTGGTATTTAGAAGAAGATGAGATGATCATGTCCCAACTGATTTAATTAGTCTAGAGCGAATTGTGAGGAATATTACAGATTGGGTTTAGTATGTTTTGACGTGTTCTCTGGGGTTCTAATTATAAATATGAACAAGAATAAATATAAACACACACTCAACTCTTGTTAGATTAGTTCATGTTTCAACCAGCTAAATAACTTTAGTATCTCACTTTAGTTGTAAAGCCTCACTCTGTTTACACCTAGCATTCAAAAGCTAATGTGCTCGTGTTTTATTTTTTAGATTATGGCTACAAGAGGTTGCGCTACTTCTACAAACAACTTTTGTTTTATTTGTGATGAATACACAATAAAAAGACAATAAAGAAACTTGAGTGATTTTGTGAAGACAGTTTATTTAGATTACTTCAAATTGAAACTCAGGAATCAAGACAAAGCATGGGATAAGATGTGCAGAAAATGCGAGAAATATCTTCGTTTGGGATTTAAAGACAAGAAAACTCATTTCGTTTTTACATTCCTATGATACTCCGTGAGCAGAAAAACTACGCTACAGACTACGGTTTTTGTTCGGTACATGTAAAAGGTTATAATACAAAAAAGAAGAAGAAAATATCTCATCCTAATCTTAACTCAGCTTTTATTCTATTTCCTCCCAGCTCTGAACTACTAGCTCCACTTTCCAGTTTGGATGATATCCTGATAGAGTTGGAAACACATTACCTCCCAAGCACGAATCTAGCTTAGACTTTTCTGTTGACGAGTGAATAATTTTTTTTCAAAGTAAATTCTATGCCCTTGTTAGAGATTAAAGCTTTTCCAAAGATGCAGTCGAATTTCTAAGATTAAGGCTAAGAAACAAAAACCTACTCTCTCACTTGGGATTTTATTTTTATAGAGCTGACATCGAGAGAACGAATTAACTCAGTTTTGCCCCAAAGACAGAAATCCATTTTATTGCAGGATTGTTCAAGCGCTCATGAAGTTCTTTAAAGTAGAATACGATTCAGAGAGTGGTGTATATTCATCGATTCCTCCAAAACTAATGCCTCAAAGCAGTTTTGATGAATAATAGAAATGTATTTGTATCTATTCCTACGAGATATTTAGGTACATATGGAAGAAAACTGTAATTATTTGTCTATGATTCTTCAGAAACACGAATATCAGAGCATCAATCATTCAAGATAACGATAATTAAGAAAAGGTTCGAGAATAGCCCAATTTTATATACCTATAATCTGTATAATACGTTTACATTGAAATAAGCTTCCGTTTGTGGAAAGTTTTGGATCAAAGCTTTACATAACACATGGTAGTACAAAATGGAATTTGATGCATTAAACTTAATAAAAACATTGTTTAATTCTTTAATCACGAGATTAAAAACCATGATAAAAGAAAAGTAATAGAATTAAGGTTAAAAATCTACACTTTCCATTTTTTTTAAATAGAGTGGAAACTAAGAATTGATCACAAAACTTACAAGAACAATGATTAATTAATACTTTGGGTTACAGTCATGTGGTCAAAATGGAAAACAAACCTTATTCCTTTGCTAATAGTGTGGTTTATGTCAAGTATTAAAACACTTAGATAATATTTTCAAATTTTACTGATACGTATATTATTTTGAGGAAAAAGAAATCCATTATTTTTTCGGCAGATGGCTGTAGTGATATATATCTCGTAAAGTGTCAATCAAACAATTTCAGATTTATACTCGTTTGAAAGGCGATATTTCATACTAAGAAAATCCTTTAATTGTTTTTGGTTTGGTCCCCTCTATTGTGAGTTACAGAGTGTTAAAAATGGAAGTCAACAAACAGAAAATTCGCTACATTTTACAAGTTTTCTTTGATAAAGGCAAAAATGTAAGATAGACGGCTGAAATTATGAATGGTGTTTGTGGTCCCGATACTGTAACAGCCAATTACGAGCAATTTTAGTTTTGTCGATTCCGTTTAGGTATTTTTGACTTTAAAGATGCACCTCGCACAGGTAGGCCCATCGTTGAAAATGTCGATAAAATCACAGAAATAATCAAATTGGAACGGCATATTAGCAATCGCAGCATCTCTTAGGAGCTAAGGATTGACCATAAAACAATTTTAAACAATTTGCAGAAAGATGGATTCAAAAGAAAGTTCGATGTTTGGGAGCCACACCAATTAACACAAAAAAACATCATGGGTCGAATTTCCATTTGCGAAACCTTGGCCAAACGAAATGAAATCATTTCATTTCTTAAGCGGATGATGAGTGGGGATGAGAAATGGGTCACATACGACACCATTGTACGAAAACGATCGTGGTCAAAACGCGGTGAAGCAGGCCACACGGAGGCAAACCAGGATTAACGGTCAGGAAGGTTCTGCTGTGCATTTGGTGGGGCTGGAAAGGAATAATTTATTATGAGTTACTTCCATAATGCCGAACACTAAAATTGGATCACTACTGTCAACAACTGGACCGTTTGAAGCTAGCGATTGATCTGAAACATTCAGAATTAGCAAATAGGAGAGGTGTTGTGTTCCATCAGGACACCGCCAGACCATACACGTCTATAGCGACTCGTCAGAAACTCCGGGAGCTTATTGGGGAAGTTTTGATGCATCTACTACATAGTCCGGATCTGGCACCAAGCAATTACCCTGTTTTTCTTGCATTGCAAAACTACCTTAGTGATAAGAAATTGGCTTCAAGAGAAGATTGTGAAAAATCAATTACTAGGATTTTTCGCCAATAGGTACGAAGACTTCTATAAGAGAGACATTATGAAGCTACTTTTAAAATGACAAATTATAGAACAAAACGGTGTATATTTGAACCAAATCGGACAATCCGAAACATGATAAATAAATTCTCGAAGTTCACGTAAAAATAATAGATTTCTTTTACCCCAACCAAATATATCTCTGTTGATTTTTGTTACTGATTTGGTAAACTTTAAGTAATTAAATGAAAAGAAGGACTAAATATAAAATGCAGGAGAAAACTGTGATGAGAAACAAGGGTACTTAAGAAAAAAAAGAAACCCGATTTTTTTTTTTAATTCAAAGAATATATTTAAATTTTACATATTTTAATAGAGGTAACATACAAAACCATTATATAAATAATACTGTAATGGCTTCAGAATCGAATTATGTAAATTTTACTGGATCATGTGGTAATATTAAATGAAAACACTTCATTACCGCTTTAACTCTTGATAACATGTAACGCACTTAAATGTGTAGCATATGATCTTTATTGCTGTTATGCTCAATAATATTAACATCTATTCCAAACACATTAAGAAATATTTCAGACATTTTTACACTCACAAATAATTTATTATAAAATATTTAATTATTCATAAGATTTGGATAGCAAATAAATAGTCCTTGTACGTAAAAAAATAGGATTACTGCATGGTTTAGCAAGACATGATTTTTTTCATTCCAGACCATGAAACTTAAAAGGATTTAAATAATTAAAAAAAATGTTTGCTTCAGCAAGAGAGAGAATATGGGAAAAAATGACGTAAAAGGAAAAGATAGGATTTTTGATAAAGTTAAGGAAGTTACAAACTGAAAGGGTATTAGTACTTAAAATATTACATGAAATTAAAAAAAAAATCTTTTTTATAATTGATGTATCTAAAAGAACATATAACATTGACAAGAGTTTCATAGCAATTAAATTCTATCTTTCAAAACAAAAAAAATGGATAAAAATTGTGATAAAAGATCCGGCAAGCATAGGCATGACTATTTTCCTTTTAATGGAGATAGCACTAAACGCATTGATATAATTATATCATTT
Source organism: Nephila pilipes (assembly GCA_019974015.1). Taxonomy (NCBI): domain Eukaryota; kingdom Metazoa; phylum Arthropoda; class Arachnida; order Araneae; family Nephilidae; genus Nephila; species Nephila pilipes. Next base: position 67,081 of record BMAW01086450.1, read on the forward strand.
TAAAATTTGTATCTTTAAATATGTATACCAAAACCCGAATGGAAAAAACTTCTGGTAAAGTTGAAGAAAATTCACACAAAAAGACTGAGCTTTCGATAATTTTGCGCCAAAAATAAAATGAACAGTTCTTTGTTGTCTCTTTTCTGTCCCTAAGTAAGTAGACATTCAGTCAGTTTGTTTCTTTCAAACGATCTTGTCTTTCATACTGAATTCGAGAGCACATCAGATTGAGAAGATAAGGCAAAAAAGTGATACGAACGATACAGGGGCGATAAAAAAAACTGAATCTGTAATTTTGCAGAAAACATTCTGCCAAACTTTAAGAACTTTCAAATATGGACCATAATCAAGGAATCTCCCTAGTTACATAACACCTACAGAAAAAGAATTATTAAGCAGATTCATGAAAGAGATTCGTCAAATTCAAACATGTTTCTTATTACAGGATAGTTGTCATTAACTGGATTTGAATCAGTATTTCATTTTAAAATTTGCATCATCAGTAGTGAATATGTTAAGACAGTACCAAGCACCGAAAGCACGAGATTTCTAGTAAAGTTAAAGAAACCGCCAGCTGAAAGAGTGAGCGGTGGATTATTTTGTGCCAAAAACAAAAGTAACAGTTCTTTGTTATCTCTTTTCTGTCTCGAAGTAAGAAGCTGTTCAGTGAGTTTCTGTTGAACAATCTTGGCGTGCATGCTGGATTCGTGCACACTTGAGGCAAAAAAGGTAACGGATAGAAATGAAACCAAAGATCTGAGGGCGATATATAAAATGCCAAATCTGAAATTTATCAAATATTTTCCATCCGGTCCTTTAGACTCCTCAAATTTGAGAAATCCATATACCATCCCCAAACAGTCTCCTATAGTTATCAGGAAAACTGGTAAGGACATTACCTTTTCGAAGGTACTCGAAATTTCAATTATATGCTTGTATGAATCTATGTAATTTTCACAATACTTCTGGTCTATTGCACTGGTTTTCTTTTCAATTTTCTTCGTTCCCATTTCCGAATGTCTATTCAAGAGACTTCGTAAGAGGCAGCAAATACTTATGTAAAGGACTGTGACAGAAGTTCGCAATGCATACATAGTGGAATGGGAAAACAGCAATGGAACACTCGAAACTCTGCATTTATATCCTTTGGGTATATTGAAAAGATGAAGTCTGTAGTACATCAACAGATATTGACAGTTTTTTTCATCTAAAAATAGAATTAGACTTAACCAAGCCAGCAGAGGAACAGTGAAAATCACTCCTCCAGAGAACCATATCCAAAAAGTATGCAACTTTATATCTGAAGTACTTCGTAAATGATTCATATGTTGCAATAAATTATGAATTTTATTTTCTCTAGTCTTCATTACACTCCAAATTAAGAAAGCAATAATGTCGTTTGATTTTCTAGCTATTATTGAGTTTATGCTTGGAATATGTTGAATATCATCTGTTATTATTGTGATTATGGTATGAACAAAATAAAATATCCAGAACAAAGACAAAATTTTCTGATAGAAAGACTGTCGCCTTTTCACATTATCTTCGTTGTTCCTGATATCTAAGCCGAATATGAATATAACTTTAGTTATAACAAAGAAGAGATGAAAGTACGTGTTAGGAACAGGAAATATAACCATTTCTAAGAGAACAGTCTTTATTAGAGAAGTGTCTTTCTTCTTCAGTAAAATTCTTGAATTGACTGCCGTTTTCTGAAATCCCTTCAAATCTTAAATCGTTTCATAATATTTAACAGAATGCTTAAAGCAGTTTCTTTGTTATTGATTGCTAATCCATTTCTGAAATGAATCAAAATTCAGTGGTTTTCATGAAACTTTATCGATTATAATTTACAATACACTTAGTATACTGTGAAGTTTTTATCGACCATGTCTGTTATTGAGAAAGAGCTGAAATCTATGCCCATATAACAAAGTTTCAGTCAAGACATGTCTTAAACATCTATGTTCTGTTTATTGAAAATCAATTTTAAAAAGTGGGAGATCCGATTGATGAAAATATCGTTTTACGTTTTACACTCTATAAAAGGTAGTTGTATTTAATGAACATGTGGGAATAATCATGTTCATTTAGGAGTATAACCTTTATTATTCATCATTGAAAAGTAAACATATTTTCAATAACGAAAATTATTTTATCGGAATTTAACAGAAATAAAATGTGTCCTTAGAAGCGCCTTCTCCTTTGTGCGGATAACAAAAGGATCTGGTTATTTCGAAATTTGCGAAATAAGCATGTTGATTTAAATTTATATAACTTGAAATAATTGAAAATGCTATAATAAAGTCCATACGAAATAAACTTGCACATTTATATTGAATAACTTATAGGCTGAGACTTATTAGCTCTTTTGAAGATGTGCGATTTATGAGTAACTTCTACAGTGGAACGACTGGTTAAACCAAACATTATCTGAACCTAAGTCAGTTAATGGAGATCTTTTGTATTCTACCAGTTCTGTGATATTTTTTTTTTGTCTTTCATAGTACTCCCAAAACCTTATAAACTCTAAAGCATGGTAAACTTTGAAGAAAGATTCTTTGTATTTATGATTGTTCTTTGCAATGTGAGTCTAAAACCTCAACTTTTTTAGTATTAAAGAAGGTTACAACTATCGAATCTCAAGTGTTGCCTTGCTGTTTTCCCATACAACTATTTATAAATCATAAACTTCTATCACGTTTTTTTTATGTAACCCTTTGTTGCTTCTTACAAAGTTTCTTAGGAAATGGAAAATGAAAAAAAAAAAAAAAAAAAAAAAGTGATAAAGATTGATACAAGTGTTTAACTGAAGTTTCGAATTCCTTAGAAAAGGATGCGGTGTCTTACTATCACTGCATTCTGATCAATGAGAATATGAGCCGGCACTAGTGGCGAACCGATCAAGTGTGAAATTTCAAATCCCAAGAAATGATTTAATCCTTCTACACAACAAATACACAAATAATAGCTTCAACACGATCATCAGTTTGTGACACCAGTTCTTATTTCTTTGTTTGGGCTGATTGGCTAGACAGCTGTATTTTACTAATTTTAATTTGTTTTAATTATTTATACAGAAATAGTTATTTTTTGCTGTGGTATTCAAGTGTTAATTTAAACCTACTGATATAGTCATGATGGGTAATAAACACAAGATAATTTGCTAAGAATTTTTTTTATAACAATTAGGGAATTGATCGGCCTTTTATTTATCTCTTTATGATTTTCCGTGTCGTTTCTGTTCTTTTTCTTTTGAAAGATCATTCAAAAGAAACTGACAGAACGTGTTCTTACTTCGGGACAGAAAAGAGCCAACAAAACATGTTCCTTTGGGTTTTTGCCGAAAATGCGCCAAGCCTCACTCTTTCATCTTAGTGTTTCTCCAAATTTAACAGTTCTGCCCTTTTGGTTTTGGATATGGTTTTAACATACTCAACTTCTAATGATGCCAACTTTAAAATGAGCTATGAACTTAAATTCGTTTAGTCAGAAGTTTTGAAAGAGAGGCTACCTTGTGTGAATTTAAATATTACTTACTCTTTTCTGAAATTTTTTTTTTTTAAAAATCAAATGTCTTTTAATAAAATATCTTATTTATATATATTTTAAATGTTACAGTTTATTGAGTATTAATGAAGTAATAAAGCATTTTCAACTAATATAAGCCCTCAAGTTGTGCGAACTTTAATATATTTTAACTTAGAAGTGAATAGAACATCTTTTCTATAACCATTTTTACATTATTTTTACAATGCTATTGATAATTCAATTAAGTTGCGTGAAACAAAAATTAAGTATATTTTTTCTCAATATTGTTGTTTCTGTATATAATTTTTTTTTACCTCATTTAGTTTTTGACTTTTTTAAATGCTAATGAAAATCAGCAAAATTTATATCAATAAAAATGATAAATGATGTCTTTTTTTTTGAGTGCTTATCCGTGTAACTTGCTTCATATTACCTTCATTGTAAGAAGGCTACTTTTCTGAGTAAATCACCTAAACTGTGACATCTCTAATCATCTAACTGTGTATTATTAATTAATTATTACTTTGAAACGTGTTATCTCATGTTTTTTTTTATTTAACTAAACTTTTTGGTTACTTAGTGAACTTATTTTATCTGAGAAACACACCTTGTGAATAAGCCACAACTTATGTAAATAAATATTGCTATATGTATTAGAAGTGTAGTGAGTAAGGGATGGTAAGGATTGTTGAGGATCATAGGATAGTTGAGATTTTGACTCGAACTCAGTGTATAAATATTGTTTCGGACTTGTATCCCTTTTCTCATTTATTGAGACAGACAGAATTTTCAATTAATCTTTGATTGAGGACGCGAGTTGGTTTCCCCTTCACATTCGTAATAATACTTGCTTTTTTCATTATTTAATAGAATTAAAAAAAATCTGGTTGATTTTTCTTAATTGATTCTTGAATGAACATTTATGGAGTTTTCATGGATCAAATTCCAAGTAACTAAACGAAGAGCGTTCACAAATTAATCTTTGTAATTTTGCTTGTGAGTTTTGATCCCATTTCAAAATTGGAATTTCAAATCTGTGGATTTTTCTCCTTAATTATATTACACTAATCATTTACCCTCACTTCTATTCTTATTAGGAGAGAACAAATAATGCATTTGTCAATCATGAAGTAACTTAATTCCTTAATAATATTAGGTTCGAACTTTTGACCCACTATTATTTTTTTAACAGGGTAACGATAAGAAAATAAAATTTATATTACCATTCTCTGAATTTAATACTAGGCTATCATAATAGAACACCAGAATATTGAGAACAATAAAAATGCAACAAAATGTTGTTTTTAGCACCTTCTGATATCGGTTTTCCAGTTTCGTATTTAATTGTATTTATTGTATTTCTTCTATAAAGCAGGTAGAAAACTTGTAAGTGTTCATCTTTAAGATAATCATAGACATTAATCGCTTATGTGTCATAAAACTTCTAAAACCTTATAATTAATGTGTACATATATGTAATGAACAAATAAAGAAATCGCATGGACTTCTCTTGTTTGCTTTACGCATCCAAATTCGAATAATTTGTAATATCGTGTCAGAGCAACATAGTAGTTCATTGAAGACAAACCTTACAAAGACGAATTCCAATCAGTTAACAAATATTCAGCACTGTATGAGGACCAATTTCATTTAATGTGTGGCATTTCCATTGTTGTTCATGAAGTATTCACTAAAAAAATCGAATCTATAACTCGAATCGAACATCGTTGGCTATGAAATTAGCAGCCTTAGCCACTTCCATTGAGTTAAATAAAGTAATTTAAAAGTTTATATTTGGATAAAACTTAGAATAAAAAGTTATTTTTTATAAATTTAAATATATGAAGTAAAACCTAATGCAATGTGGTAGAAGAAATATTTTTATTTGGAGATTTTCCTTAACACAGTCAATTAACGTAAATTATTTGATCAATAGAATACCAGTATTAATTTTAAATCGCTAAAAGGTTAAAGGCAATCATAAGTATTATTTTAAAAATGAATTGCTCATTTCAAGCATAAAATAAATTGCTCATTTTAAGCATAAAATGAATAATCTTCATTTTATAATTCAAATATTAAAAGTAAAATTTTAGTTACATATAATTTAAGCAAGAAAATCAAGAACAAACAGAAATAGCCTTTATGTGTGAATTGCTTTTATGTTCTTGACATTTTGAGGAAAAGAAACTAAAATATGTTACGTTTTTTTCATTGCAACTTTTTAATTGGATATGACACAAAAACAAAGCTGATTCCCTATAGCATATTTATTTTTTATGAATAGTATTTAATTGAATCTGGATAATGAGAAACAACAATATTATATTCGGGAACTAATTAGAAAATAATTTAATTTCCTAATTCAATTAATTTAGGAAATAATATAATTACATTAGACACTTATGTTACTTTATTGTGGTAAAATACAGAAAGAAAGACTCAAAAGAAATAATGAGTCTTAAATATTCCACGTTTGAGAGTGTGATCATTCTAGAAGAAAAGTGTTTCAACCATTTGATTCACCTATAAATATCAATATCTATTAGGTGAGTGCAAAAGCTTAATTTTCTTTTGGAGATACAAATTTCCATCTTAGTTGGTGTCGAACATGAAATTAGGATGAACGAAATCGTTGGGTAGTAAAATTTGTGAATTCCTACAGTATAAGTTCGTGGTGATTATGACATCGCAGCATTTACAAAAACATTGAAGCCGTTGTAAACTGGAAATTGATACAGCACACGTGATACCTATTTTTGCTGGAATTCAACAGAGGTAGTAATTGCAGTCTTAGTACGCTAGAGAAGAGATACGTTAAATTTATGGGAAGGATGCAATTGATGACAGCACATGTTGTCGATGATTTCGGAAATTCAGTGAAGGATGCAGAATCTGCCAAGATCAGACTAAGTGTAGACGTCATTCATTCGTTACAGAAAAGGTGCTTGATCAAGTCATAAAAATTGTCCGAATTCTGTAGTGTCAGAATTAACCGAAGCGTTAAGCAATCGAGAATGGCGAAAAGAACTGGATTTTGTCAGAAAGTTGAATCCTTTAGTTCCTTATCAGTTTATTGCATATAAATGGGACTGAAGAATCGTTACCTGTGCTTCCTTGATTTTTTCTGTTCTTGATACTGATTGTGACAGAAGATGAAAATCAGTTTATGAGCTGTAACATAAAGTGTCAATGAATTCTATAGTGGCCTTCTGAACCACTTGCATCGATGTCGATGTAAAAAAAATTCCTAGAAGAATTAGTTGAGTATGTGGTGGGTTATGCAGAAAATAATTCCCGAAGGGGCCCTGCCACTTAACCAAAACAATTGTTACAACATTTTATCGTGTTCAGTTCGACATATTGCAATCCGCATTGATTGAGATCCAACATCTTTAATCGGCAGTATTATCCTCCATTATGACACCACAAAGCCTTATGCTACTATCTTCACTCGTCAAAAAATAAGAGATATGAATGGGAAGTTCTACCTCAGCCTCCTTATTTTCCTGACTTGGAGCCTAATGATTAACACCTGTTTTGGGAGTTGACAACTATTGCAGCCGAAAAATATTTGTTGATGAGAAAATTATCATTCAAGACTTATTTCTCTCCAAATCTAAGTTATTTTAAGGACGGGAAATTCATCTACAACCAGAAAGATAGAATTGGTGTTTTTATGGATATAAATATACAAACTTGGATTATTTACATTTTATGGTTTTTGCATTTCTTTATAGTCATAAAAAATGAGTAGAGCTTTAGCACTACCGAATTTGCAATAAATGAAGAGACTAGACATAAAAATTACTAATTATGTTATTGGGCACATGATACCCAAAAGAAATTATTCATTGATACAGTCTTTCCATCGTGAGCATTTTTAAACATATTAAAAAGGATATAACTTTACTGCAGACAGCATCGTATACTAAACTTCAAAAGCTGTATTAAAACGTTTATCAAAAACAAAAAAGTATGTATTTATTTATTTTATTTTATATACATTGAATGTGCATTGGTATCATAATAATCTGAGAAAGTGCGATAACAGTATTTGAATGTTAGGACGGAGCGCTTATTGAAACTGGATTCCTCCAAAGTATCGTCATGAAGCAATCATACGCATAATCCTGAACAAGGGTTTTGCTTTAAAATTATGACCTGTTAGGAAAAAAAAAACATTTATTTTTAAGCACTGCAGGCAAAATCCTGTAAAGCTTTCTTTAAAAATAAAAAAAATAAAACTATCGTTTACTTTAAAATCTGCATTATAAGCAAGGAGTAAGTTAAAACAGTACCAAAAGCTATAAGGAATAAGCCTTTAGTAAAGTTAAACACACCCCAAGCAGATAGAATGAAGGGTGGACTATTATGTATGGTACTCAAATGAACTAATTTCGGAATATCTATTTTTTGTCCCGAAATAATAATCCATTCCAACATATCCTTTTGGACATCCCTGGCGTACTTGCTGGCTTCGTGAACATCTGAGGCGGCCAAATTGATGCACAAGAAAGACACCATGCCCCGGAGAGAGATAAATGCTATCGCATAGATATATACTAAAACTCGATTTTCATATTCTGGTAAATTGTTGAGAGGATCCAACCTAACAACTCCATACAATACTGCCATAAAGTCGCTGAATACTATCAGAAATATAGGTAAAGACATCGTTTTCTCAAAGGATTTTAAAACACTAACTATACGCACATGTGTTTGTAAGTAAATTTTGAAATTGGTATAATCAATTTTAGCATTTGGATCGGCAATCATCTTCGCTCCTAATTTTGAATTTGTGTGAAGGAGGTTTCTTAGAGAACAACAAATTATTACATAAATGACTGTTACAGCAGTTCGCAGAGTGTATACGAAGAACTGTCGAAGGAAAATTACAATAAATAACACAGAACAATTATTGCCATCTTTGACATAATCAAATCCGTAGGAATGGTGCTTAACTATTAATTTGCATTCATTTTCATCTCGAAAGGGTACAGTCATGCTCATCCATGCTGCGAAAGGGACTGCAACTGTAATATACGTTCCAGTTTTTATCCACACTTTAAGGATTTCTTTGTTTTTAAACATCATTAAATTTTGGACTTCACTTAATAAATAAGATAAATAATTTCTTCTCTTATTTATTATGATCCAAATAAAAATAGCGGCAATCTCTATTGAACGTCGAGATACCTTAGCATTAATACTTGGAAAAAAAGAAGGCAAAATGTCTCCTGTTACAATTGCTCCGATTGTATAGAAAATAAATATGATCCAAAATATCGATAAAAGTTTTTGATAAATAAGTTTCAATCTGAAAGATGCTTTGGTATCTTGAATTTTTGTTTGGCTTGCTATATTGCAGCCACAAATAAACATAATTTTGATGATTGATGAAAACGGATCACATAATCCTGCGTGATGGATACGTTTAACTTTTATCATAGTTACAATATTCCTTCAAATGCTATGTTAAATATACATTATCTTATTTTATATAAATGAATTTTAATTATTATTGTACTGTACTTGTCATAGGACAGATATATCTAATATTCATATACAGCTTTTGCATCATTTTTTAAATTTTACTTGCATTTTCTTATAAAGCTCTCGAGATATTGTTCTACATTTTGAACAACTTTCGAGATAAAAAAAACAACTTTTGAGATAAGAAACTGTCATTTTATATTTATGTAATAACAAAAGCTTTTTCTGCATTTAAAAGGAATTTCTTGAAACATCGCCAAGTGTTTTTCTTAATTATGAGATGTATTGAAAAAAGGAGTCAATCCATCACCAAAGCCACTGTCTTGACATTTCTACAAAAAGCATTTTTAATGACAGCAGCCATATTAATAATACGAAAGTAACAGTGTATGTGTTTTTATTTGAAATCAATTCTAAATTGACGTTTTTGTTATTGTAACATGTTGTATTTCTTATTCAAAACTTTTTGTTCGAAGAAATTAAATAAGAACACGGAATATGTTTGTTCTCTCCTTTGAAGTGTATAGATTTTCACGTAATTTTTTTAATTTTTTTTGTAAGTAACAATTCGTACTGCTTTCTTAAAATTATTCATTGCACTAATTTATAATAACTGTGTACTTTTCAATCGAAAAAAATACATGTATGATCACAATAGGAACTGTGTTAGAGCTTGCTAAGAAATTATAACATCAATTTAATTTTGAAAGCAATGACATAAATAAAGGCTCCAAATATAAATTAATCAAATTAAGTATAATATTACAGAATATTTATTATAATCAGGTTTCAATAATTTTGAATAATGTAATAAATGATTAAGTTAAAAAGTATTAAAAAATAAAAAAAAATCACTATTAACAAATTAGGAGACCAGTTAAAAAAATAGTTCTAGAAACAACAAAATGTATGAAAATTAATACAATATTGGTCCTCCATTCTCCTGATAACCTTAAACACTCTCTTTTTCATTGAAATTACCAGGTGGTTAAATTCGATTTCAGAAATATTGCTCCGTTCTTTTTTTGTGGCTACTTCAAGTTCTTAGATTTATGAAACCTGCTTATTACTATCATAAGTTTTGTGAGATAATTTCCCCCATAGACTTTACATGATGTTCAAGTCTAGATTTCGACTTGGCCATGTGTGTGTGGCAAAACATTAATCTTTCTTTTTTAAACCTTTCCTGGGTGGATTTAGGTGTGAGGCGAGAAACATTGTCCTGCTGAAATACCCAGTTAACACTACCTAATAAAGGCCCAAATTGTATCAGATGATCTTATAGAATAGTTTTACATTGTGCAGAGTACATACGCCCCAAAATTCGCTGTAAATCGCACAATCAATCATGATATTAAATGTTCCCCAAACCATTTTACTAATCTCCATGCCATTTGGAGACTGAAACATTCGACTCCGTTGTTAAGTCATACGAATAGTGTCTGCAGACTTAGATGCATGTCTTCGCTGAATAAAGAGACCCGGGATCAATGATAGTGCGGAGCTCCAGAGGGTTAGTGAATCAGACTCTCATTTCTAGCTCCACTACGACCCAATTCCTCCGAGACTGTTAAGTACCTAGTTATTAAATTAAACAATAGTTTCTGTATGTGTAAAAAAATATTAAAATTGTTTGATAATAAACATCATGGTTTTTTATTACTTTGAGATATAATTAAACTCATCCGGTGGCATAGTGTGGAAGTTTGGAGAGGGGGGTGCCTACCATGCGTCGTCTTTGTTACTTGACGGAGGCTCCAAATTACGATGTCCATCGCTAATAGCCCTCTTGCTGCTTCTCAGTGCCACTAAGTAAACAATCCTTATGACACACATAAATATGTTCAAGTCGAGTTAGGTTCAGTTTCAAGCCCGGTATAACCTTATTAGTGACTTTTAAATTATTGATTAGGAATAGAAGGAGAAGAAAGTAATTGCAGGTGCATTGGCAGACTGCTAAATGTCATAAAATAACTCTAAGCAATCAACATCCCATATGATTATATGCATATTATGTGAAGTAAATGTCACTTTATTGAACGTAAACATGCGTAAAAGATATTATAAACATTATTACATTCCCAAGACTTTACAATATAAATGGCTCTAAATTGTGTATTGAAAATTTTCTATGAAATGTTCCGTTAAGGCTCTGAGGTTGACTGTAATATCATCCCCGTTTACAATGGTTATGCGACTTGAACAATATAAACCTGTGTCATGTGACCATTCATGATTTACTCTTCATTATCCTCGGGGACTTTTGGTAATCTGAATGACGTAAAATTTCAATTCCTTCCCAACCAAAAGGAAACATGATTAGGTAAATTAGATGTTGTTAATAATTGAATTAGAGATAGTGATGTATAAATAAAATAGAATTGAAAGGAAAGAGAAGGGAGATAGAGGAGAGAGACGAATTGATAGGTGTGTAAATGGAAGGGAATCAGCGTAATCAATCGGTTGGATTGAAGTTACTCAAATTAGAGAAATTATTATTGAACTTATTACAATCAAGAAATACATGAATCGGAACGGGTAATTTGGTAAGCTAAGACTTTGTTATTTGAACTTAAATTAGGATTATTTGAGTGAAGAGGAATTCGTGAGAGAGAGAGATTTTGGATATTCAAAACAAACTTAATTGTCTTTATCTTACGTATCTTCAATTGCAGTCTTGATCTTATTGACCATTTACTTAAACCTTAAGATGCCTGTAGAGTTAAATAATGAAGGAAGAATGTCAAAAAACATCCACAGAAAAGACAAATATTTTTGGCATAACAAGAACAATGAAAAGAAAATTAAGAGTTTTTCATTTCTTTTTATTTCTTTCAAACAATAAGGAATCATTAATTTTCCCATGAAGGAAAGCAAATGGAAATTTTCTTCTAGAACAATCAGATTGGTTTCAGTGTTACTACTTAAATGGTATTTTACAAGCGAGTATCGTTAACGCTTAATTATCCCTAAGAAATAACCGTAATACTTGGATAAAATTTATTCTGCATATTAATTGATTCTTATATACATAAGGATCCAAGCTACAGTTATTCATGTTGCTTTATTTGTTCTCAAGAAGACATATAATGAAGTAACACACGGTATCGTAAAGTTATAATTATTATCCCGAGGGATCGCAAAGCTTTATTTATTATTAAAAATAATCAAGAGAAAAACCTAAGTTTTATTTTTATTTTCAAGACTTTGCTATATAGTCATCATCCAGAGTTACATATTTCTTGACCTTTCAAAGGCCGTCATTATAAAACTCATCAGAATGAACTTAGTCTTCTCCATATTGCTAGTTGCTTCAATCTACAGTTTCTTGAAACCAGACAATTCAACATGAATAGCAGTAGTTTAAAACGTTACGTACATAATTATGTTTTATCTACATCTTCAAGTAATTTCTTAGTAATAATTATTTAAGATACCCTTACGAATACCTCCGTATTATACTTCTAAGAATCTATAGTTGAACGAAATAGATTTTAAGCATACGTATTACTTATATCAGTTGTAGAAGATTCTTTTGTTGGTAGATTCTTCGTAAGTATAAAATTACATAAAATAAAGAGAAAAAGCATTTTTTTCCAGATAGCTTGAGGTTTATTGTTAATTCTGAAGGAAAGTTTAATGAATTTTTCGGGGGGAGGGGTATAGGAAATGTTATGCAAATTATATTATCGTTTTAATATTTGCGGGAAAAGAATCATATTTCCTTCCTAATAGTATGATTGTCCATGCGATATGATGAATAACAATCTGAGGAACAAAAGATACTTTATGAGAATAAAAATTGGCGTTTTTTCTCAGCAAATAATTTTATCAATATTACTTTGTTGACATTCACTTCCGTTCAATTCATTTCTGTGTTTGTTTAATTTGTCTTATGAAAACGGCAATCAATTTTTATCAATTTAAAGAACAATCATCTTTAAAATGGAATTTTTATCATTATGTTTACGTTCACGAAATGAATTCTTTTTAACGACATTGCTTAAAATGAAAATTGAAAAATCATACTCTCTCGCTTTATTAAGTATTTTTAAAAAAATGTTCTTATTATCGTCATAAAAGTTATGTATTTTTTCATTTTATTAGTAAAGGGTTTGCTTCAATTTTTGTATTATAAAACTTATTTTTATTTAGTATTAAAAATGTCATTTAATTTCTCTCTTTAAATCTTTTTAATTAGTGCAAATCTGACTCACTTATCACTCATTTTAATTTCCAAGTTCAAAAGTTTGCTGCGAAGTGTGACTGTCTAGAAATACATTTGATATAACTGGTATGAAAAAATTGTTGATAATTATTTATTATTTATTATTATTAACGAGTGAGGACGAGTAGATACTGGACAAAAATAACTTATCTTCGATTTCTTGAAAACTATCTTAACCGCTCCTCCAATCATAGAGCACTTGCTCTTGTTTCTACTATACAGAGAATAATTCAGGTCATTTGCAGTTTTTTCAGCATAAACTTATCTGACCCTGATAAATTCCTGACTGATGAATTCACAATCTCTTCGCTCGATGTTCTAACCCTAATTTCTTTTTACATTAACCTATAACTTTTAAGAAACATTTTTTTAAATGTAAAATAAATACTTGATAATCTTAGAACTGTAGATATGATGATGAGGTACATATTGTAAAATCCCCCTCCCCCATATATATTCTGTAATGAAGGCACTTTATCCAGTTATTTTTATCCTCATCAGGAGTAATTTTTTTTTTAATATGAAAGCAAGTGTTAAAAATTTACTGAAATATTATATATAATTTTCATCCGCTGATCTACTCTTATCCATCGGTTATGGGATTTTTGGCGACTTTATCACCAAAAATGATATGACCAACACCAAACGGAATATATTTTTTCATATGTATACTGTGTATTATCACCAATTAAGTTTACTTGGTGAGATTTGCGCGTGCGAAATGGAACTATACCAAATAATTTTATATTGAAGCCCTGATGGAGGATTTGCAAGATTTGGGCGAAGAGACTCTTCATGTAACATTTTGTACATGTCGAAAATAGGAAACGTACATATTTAGCGATAGAAATAAATGAGTCTGGAATTCCGCGGTTGGTGAAAGTGTAGTTTAGCTCCAAAACTGAGCGAGTAATTTGAAAAATATTAAAATGGCGACTTCTTACTGAATAGCGCACACGCAAGACAATCTTTGTTTACTGGAGGACCTCACTACATGCATGAACGAACTCAAGAGGCTATGACATACGTAAGACATTTTGGCCGTCCTGACTTGCACGACTTTTTTTTAAGGATTGCAGTCACTTGAAATCTTAAATGGTCAGAAATCAAAGATGTCTTAAGGAAAGGATTTAAATCTTATGATAGACACGATGCCATTGCGAGAGTATTTTATTTGAAAGCCGAGGACATGATGAATCTTCTGACAAAAGGTTGCATCTTTGGCAATACTATTGGTAACATGTATACAGTGGAATGAATTTTATCCATATTATGTATATATGGGGTGATTTTTTACTAATTTTTTTTTATTTTTCTCATATATTTGAAAGTCGTAGATAACCATTATTACAGGCAATCAATTTCTTAAAATTTTAAATTTAGATTATCATTAACGTTTTAAAAATTGAAAATTTTCTTGATATTTTACCTATAGGCTCCAAAATATTATATTATCGTCTGTCCAGCGAAGCGGGCGGGTATCAGCTAGTATATATATATATATATATATATATATATATATATATATATATATATATATTACAATTTAAGTTTAAGCAAATCATTTCCCACACAAATAGAAAACATGTTAATAGGTGTTATACTTAGAGCATCAATATGAGTCAGTTTTAAACCTGATTAGTGTGTTCTATAACATAAATAAATTCTTCCAGTAATAACGCTGATCGAGCAACTCGTGTAGACAAGTCTCTTTTATTCATGGTTTTTTGAAACGCTAAACAGTAAGTAACTATTTTAAAAGGTATACCTAGGAGATAAATTCTATATTTCTTAATAGCTTCTATAACAGAAAGAATCTCAAGTTTTTAAGTGGAGTATTTCTTTTTAGCGTGTGTTGTCTTTCTACTCATATAATAAGTTTGATGAAAATATTATCTTTTGGATATCTTTGCAACAAAATTGTACTATACCCATCCAGGCTAGCCTCCGAATGCAGTTCTGTTTCAAAATTTGGGTTATATATTTCTAAAACAGGTTTCTGAGAGAGCAACATTTTAAGTTTATTAAAAAAATTTTTTTCCTTCTTTATTGAATCTAAATTTACAGTCCTTTTTGAAAAGATCACTAAGAGGTTTAGCAATAATAGAATAGTCAGGAATAAATTTTTCTAAAATATCCGGTTAATTCTAAAATTCTTTGATTTTTTTCAAATTAGTAGGTCCAGGAAAATTAAGAATTGTTTTGGTTTTTAAATTCGATGGATAAATACAACCCTTTTCTATCACATGTCCCAGAAATTCAATCCGTTCCTTCAAGAACTTGAGATTTCTTAAAATGGATTTCTCAACAATTATTCACTCGCAAGATTGAGAACTAGTTTTAATCTTTCTATTATTTCCTCTTCATTAGCATATAATATTATTGCATCATCAATTTTGGCTGAAACAATACCATCATTGATTAAATGTCGAAAAATAGTATTACTAAATCTTTGGAAAACGGATGGTGAATTGCATCAGCCAAAAGGTGCTTTCAAAAATTGATATTGCCCTTCACGAGTGACAAATAAAGTATATTTTCTACTCTGTTCACTTACATCCACATTAAAGAAACAATTTTTAAATCAATGGTACTAAATATTCGCAATTCTTGTAATCGATCTAAGACATCTTCAATCAATGGTAAGGGAAATTTGTCTTTAACTATAATTTTGCTTAGCTTTCTATAGTCTATACATATTTGTGGAGTTCCATCTTTTTTTCCTAATAAGAATAACTGGACTGGAATACTCAGAAGAGCAAAGTTCTGTACTACCCTGTTTTAACCATTCTGTTATATGAGCATCAACAATCTTATTTTCCAAAAAAGGTCAACGCAGTGGTCGTTGATATATTGGTTTGTTATTTTTAGTTAAAATATTTAATTCTGCATTAGTTGATTTAATCTTCTTTGGTTGATAATTTAGAATAGACTGACGCACTTCATCTTTTAATGGTTTACGAAATATTATATCTTATACTTTTTTTCAATTTCATCAAAATTAATGTTTACTTTTAAAAGTGATAAAATATTGTTTTTTTCGCACGGATACTTATTTTTTGATATAAATCCATGGCCATTGATTATAGCATCACCTTGAAAATTTACATCAAGTCATGTTATAACATTATGCAATATAGCACCGTTTTGAACAACACTTATATCAGTAGTGCACTTAAAGTTATCAATTTGTATCTCTGCTTTAAATTATACATAAAGGTTTTATTTTACAATTTCGTAATCCCGATAAAATTGAATTAACATTTATTTGGTTCACAAATTTTTAGCTTTTTAAATACATTTTTGAAAATAACGTATCTTCACTTCCACTATCTATTATTAGTTAATATTTAAATTACCGAAATGAACCACTTTGAACAGATTTGATTTCTTAACAATATTGAGAGATATTACATTATCATTGGGTTTGGTTTCCATATTTAATTTAGAATATTCAGACTCCTTGTGCCCAAAAATTTAACTTCTGAAACATTTTAAGCCCTTATTCTTATATGTACAAAATTCAGATAAATGTCCTTTACTACCACAACTAAAACAATATTTAATATTCTGATCATAATTACTAATCGTTTATGATTCACTAAATTATCAGGTTTTTGTTTTACTCTATTAAAATTATATTTACTCTTCATCAGATAATTTTTGATAACTTCATAAAATTTAAGTTTTTTTCTAAATTTGCGAAAGTCTTTACAACCGTGCAAAACTAATTTATTTTCCTGTTTGTTATTGATACCTATTGTAATATACTGTATTAATGCGACATCTTGAATTATTTCTCGATTACCCAACTCTTTCATTAAAAAATAATAATCCTATTTTGACTCAAATTCTTTCATTTTACGTTATTTAATATTTCATGCTATTGGGCTGAATTTGTGCGTAGTGACCTCAAACTCATTTATAAACACTTCCTTCAGTTTCTCCTATGACGTAATATTCAATTCTCTTTTTACAAATAATAAAGTATTATCATCAAGCGATTATTTAGCGAAAACGAATATTTGAAGGTCAGATAAATAAAACATTTTCACAGCGCATTCAAATTGTTCACACTAAACTGAGATATTCTGTGTAATTCGCCATCAAAAGAAGAGATTGCTCTTTCAATGTCAGAAAAGCTTATACAGATGTTTTGATTTGGATTTGCAACACACAACGCCACTCCTCAGAATACTTAGCTGACTCATTAATGTTCTAGATCTGCATTGACAATCCTTGTTTTGTCTCTAATTCCGTTTCGCTTTCCGATCCAGATCGATTTGAATATCGATAGAGAAAGTTAATATCATTTAACATTACTTTTCTCTCCTTTATTTCAGTTTTTGTTCCTCCGAATGCAATATTCAGAATATCACAAATAGTAATCAACTAAGGTAATGAAAAAGTATCATTAATAGTTTTTAATTTAGATTTAAAATTAGAATAATTTACTGTGAATTCAAAACCAGTGAAATTTCGGATTCTTATATTTTTCAACCCACCAAATGTTTAATGAACTGAAGCGTTGTGCACGCTCTTATTGTCCAACAATCTAATTTGTGATCACGCATTAGTGTCATCTAGTGTCCTTATCATCACTTGACCGAGATTCAGGATAACAAGGTTCGTCGCCAATAGCCCTCGTATTGTTTGCAAGTGCGATGTTAATAAACAATCAACAGAAAAAAAAATCCAGAAAAATAAATAATAGAAAAAGAGAAATGATTTTTCTTTAACAATTTTGCCACTACATAACTACGGGTGGTATATGACGTACATTATTTGTAACCGTCGTCAGTCATCGTTTTATACCATTGTATTTTGATTGTATGTGCTGTAAAATCAGCTGCGTTTAAATAAAGTTTTGAGTTAAGAGTTAAGTAACTGAATTTAAGCTAAGCATGTCTTTGCCAAAGTGTTAAAATTTGAGACTGTTTTTCCAATCCAGGGAGCAATAATGTGAACATATCCTCACACAAAAACGACCCTTTTTTTCGAACTGGAGGAGGAAATTCGTAATATTTCCACTAATATGTTATGTAAAATATTTATAAATCACAGTTTTTGTTCCATATAGCTCTATTAATTAATACATCGAAAAATTATAAGCATTTTTAATTTTACTTTGAGTATCTGTACTTAAATTGTTGGTCCTTAATCATTTTTTAAAAATTTTTTAAAAATAGTTTGTATAATATGTAACTTAAAATGATGTCAATGCTCTGATTTTTAGGTTAATTTGCTGTTGCTAGAATTGAAATGAAAACATATACTCTAATGTTATTTTTCATTTCGAATTTCCTTCGATTAATTGTTTATTGACGTCGCACTTAGAAGCAACACGAGATTTATTGTCGACGGACTTTATGATTTTGATTCTCGTTCAAGTAATGAGCTTGATACCTGAGTTGAAACACACCCTCTTTCCAAACTTCTACACTACGCCAACGAGAGAAACTGCGACCTCGACCAGATTAAACGTGCATAAGTTCCGCTAAACGGTAGATCTTTAGTGGCACAAGGACTCGAACCTACGATTGGATCGAAACATAGGCAATTTCGGCCACTTTATTTATCAAATAATCTACTCTATTCTCAGGGATAAGCGAGTAAATATTTCGCCCCATGTGTGAAAACTTCCGGTGCAATGTATTTGTATTAAAATCATTCGGCTGTCAATTCCCTCTGAAATCTGATCTTTTAAAAAATAATAAATGAGAATTTTAGTAATAAACAGTTTGTTATTATCGCAAGTATTTTTCGCAGCTGTTAAATAAGAAATATGAAAATGTACAAAAGGACATTGTGTTTGATATATGCATCATTATCAAGGCATACGTAATAAAAAAAATCAGTATCTAATATTAGTATTTAAAAAATTCAATTCCTACTGGTTTTTAACTTAATGTTATAGAAAGGATCACAACTGGAAACATGGCAGTACTAATAATATAATTTCTAACAGAAAATACAATCCGTAGTAGAAATCTTTATTAAAAAAATATTATCGATCTATTTTCCATCCACTCAGTAAATAATTTAATTTCACACACTTCTGTTAATGCTATTTAATAACTCGAAGCTATTCATAATATACTTTTACAAAATCAATACTGACTTTCAAAACAACTGTTTTTTAAAGCTGCTTTGTATTCAGTATGAAGTAGCTTACTTCACGATTCTTTCAAACACTCCATCATAAACAACAATGAAAAAACTTTTATCAGTGTTTGCCTAAATGGGATTCTACAATGAATTTGGATATCAACTTTTTTTTTACTTGAAATATCAATCAATATTTCAATACATCTGGACAGTTTAGTATTTGGTTGTTTACTGCTTTTCTCAAAATCTCTGAAACAAATAATACAGTTTTTATGCTCTCAACTACAGAATCCTGAAAGAAATCAAAAATAAAATAATTGTATTCTATAAAAAAAAACCTCACATTACTCCAACCGTTTATCATGAAGAAAAGTATGTCAAACTCGATCAATGTCACTGATGACCCATTCTTAATAATAAAAAAGATAGTGCTTTTGTTCGGTCTGGACATCCAATATAATATCAGAAGACTCAGAACTTGGAACTCAAAATTACGTATGTTTTATGAAAAATGCGTTGCTTTGCTGTGGTTTTGTTTTATTGTGAAAAGCATTGTAACATTTTTTAGCTATGACATTGATTCAGGTGAGAGCGTTACAGCAAAAGTATCTCGAAAACTAAATGATATAATTGCCTTTTCAGTCTGGGCTATGCTGGTCATGAAAAGAAAAAATATTTTTAGACTGTTCAAAGATATCCATGCCTTGGGAATTGATTTAAACGTGCGATTAACATCACCGATTCTATACGTTGGTCTAGTAACCATTTTGGCTATCCCTCTCTTTGAGTGGTTGTTCAAGACATTGCCAATGCAAAACGATGACTGCAAAATATTAGTAAAGTATTATAGTGTTAACATCATGAGTACACAAAACTGCAAACCGTGGTACTTTATCGCCCTCTTCGAAACATTTTTTTCGTACACCGTACGAACATTTTATGCCGTTACTTATATAATCCTCTGTTGGGCGCTGAGACGAATTCTAAACTCCCATTCATCTGGAAAATCTGACATGGTCCGGAACCTTAGTTTAAGTTACGATCCTCACAGGTTTGAACACTACCTGGTAAAAAACGAATCCATCATCC
Organism: Nephila pilipes; assembly: GCA_019974015.1. NCBI lineage: Eukaryota > Metazoa > Arthropoda > Arachnida > Araneae > Nephilidae > Nephila > Nephila pilipes. The sequence goes on from BMAW01086450.1 coordinate 87,533, forward strand.
AAGTCTTGAAATACTTCGAGAAAACTATGTCATTTCCGATTTTTCTAATCGAAATTGGGGATTTGTTTGAAATGTTTCTTGGTTTGACATGGTTGAATTTCCGAAGGAAGGTTACGAAAGATATTTGGTTACTTAGATATTCCATTGGAACATGTTTTTCAGCAGTGCGGGCGCTCGTGTTCTTTTTATGTGTTTCGTTGGCCGCTGCTAGTGTCCACGAGGGAAGCGAGAAATGCAAGGATGCTCAGGGAATTATTCTTAAAAATGCCCTTTATTCGAAACCAAAGGTCAACACCAGGGACATCATACATCTTCTAATATTGCACCAAACTCCTACCTTCAAGCTATCTGCCTCGGGATTCTTCTATTTTACCAAAGGTCTTGTCCTGTCAGCTATCGGTAGTGTTTTGACTTATTCTCTTCTTATAATTCAGCAGGTAGATGACTATAAGAGTTGAAAGCATTCATAAAATGTTTATTTATCACTCAGAACGGCAAGAAAGTTCAAGTGCTAAGTGGCTATTAGAAACAAAAAAGATCAAGCTTAAGAAAAATAATTTCATTGGTAAAAAGTACTCAAAACAAGTTTCTAGCAACAAACATGTTTTCAAATCGGAGTATTATTCAGTCTTGTAATGTCCTTTATGCGTTCAATGACATAGTAGTTTTGATTGACTCTTCATTTTTATGACATTCATTGCTATCGAAACTATATTTTTTTACTCATTTATTTATTTTTTTTTACTATTCAAATTTTGCTTGAAGACCACGACTATTTAAAACTACATTTTGTTTTAAAAATAAAAATGTATAATATACAGCGTTTTATTTATTTTAGTGAGTTTTTTTTCAAAAATCTCACAACTGAAAAAAATATTTGAAGTTTTTTTTCACAAAAAAAATGCGCTGATCATCTAAAATTATTTTCCATCCTCTTTTAAAGACATAAATGAAATAAAGATACAATTATTTATTTTATACTTAAATTTGGATAAGAATTTTATAAAAGTATTATTTAAAATCTTTAAGTGTTAGTAATATTTTACGTCTTAATAAAAACCATTGGGTAAAATTTTAATTTTTTCAAGAAGTTCAGAATATTTTTTAAAAATATTATGTATGATAGAATACATATTACATTATAAATGTACTGAATTTGATGCTAGTAAAAGAAAAATTCAATGCATTTAGCTTTTTATCTTATCTGCCTAGTGTTTTTAGATAATAATATAATTTAATTTTTTTTATATTTTTAAATCAAAACTCAATATACTGTCATTGCTAGAAACATAAGATTCATTACACAGCTTTCATTTAAGTTTTTTTTTTTTTTTTATCTAAGTAAGCATCCCATCCCTTTGGTGTCCTACAACCTTAATCAAACGTACACACATTAGAGAGAACTTTATATATTTAGAGAATTTTATAAAAAAAGGAGCATTTACTTCTTTTTAAGAGAACTAATTAGTTGCACGAGTTTACGAAATTCAAACATGTATTAAATCTACACTATCTGTAATTGTTTTTCATGTGTGATTTAGCCTATAAAACTCTACTTTGACTCAAATGTTGAATCTTTTGCGTCAAATTTTAGCCAGAATACGTGTTTCGCATAAAATAATCATAGTTACAATTTGTGTTATTTCATATCTAAATAATAATTATTCTGGCAAAATTGTTCTCTATTTTTTTTTTGATATTGTACATTAATGCAGTTCTTCTTATTTTGCTAGAAAGTATATTGTAGATATATTATTCAGAATTATGAGAAAGATTAAAGTAATTTTATTTGAAGAAAATTGAGATGAACTATTTTTAAAGTTTTTGTTTGCCAACCCTTTTGAATTCATGAGCGTAATGTAAATCCAAACTTATTTATATTTTACACTTCAAATCCAGATTGTTTTGCTTATTTGAATGTTATAAAGTATATTAGAAAGTGTAAAAATCAGGAATGTTTCTGTTGAAGTACATTTTTCTCGCGTGTTTTGAAAATAGTTTTTCAACATTTCTTAAAAGTCTGAAAAAAAAGTACCGTTAAATTTGACATAGTTAAAAAATCTAAAACGAAAGGCGATTCTACAGCTTTGATATTTTTTGTTCTTTTGAATGCACTTTATTATTCGAGGAAAATCAGAAATTGTATAGGGTTAAAGTTATGCTCATAAACCTTAATAATTTGTTCAAATTCTGTTTCAAGCAACTCAATTTGCAATAGCATTCGTAAGCTATGTGCAAAAACAATATATGTACTTCATACAGTTTCACACCATTAATCTTGTTTTTAATTATTTTTAGAATTTTAATCTTATTGTGAAAACTTATGGAAACAAGTACTATACTGCTATAATAAGTGAAATAATATATTTAATCCAAGAAAAATAATCATTTGAAAACTTTTCTATCCTGATATTTGATGATATTTGTGAATGTTTAAAAACTGGAAGGGGAAATATAATTCTAATGAAATCTGATTACTTTAGCTTTTTCAAATGCGGTTTATTGCTTTTGACTGCACAGAATATTTTTGATTTTCGAGAGAAGGCAGAAATTCTACAGGATTAAATTATTCTCATAAACCTTAAGAAGCAGTTAAATTTCTGTTTTAAATAATTTATTTAGTGGAATAATTCGTTAATCATAAGCAGAATCCAGTTTTATACTTCAGATGCAGCCTCAATTGCAAAGGTATTGTTTTTCCTTTTTAAAAATTTTGTTCATATAGTTAAGAGTTATGGAAACGAATACTTTCTCTCTGATGTTCTGTTATAGAAAGTGATATAATGCATTTAATTCAAGAAACGCTATCTAACGCTATTTCCCCCCTGATACATGATTTTATTTGTATGTGCTTATTATTTGATGGAAAGATGTTAATTTTATGGAAACCTGCTACATTTTGCTTGCTTTTTTTTGAGTTCACTTGACTACAATCATTCAAAAGTAATAGGCTAGATTTGAGAAGGAAAGTTTAAATTCCAAGGAATTAATTTATTTAAATTCGTGAATTTCAGATGGTCAGTAGAGGGAGGTGGGGTTGTTGAAGTAATTTTTAATACTCTTTCCATGTCGAAAAAAGATTTTCCGATTTATCATTTTGTGTCTAATTGAAGAGAAAGAAGTAGAAAGAGTGTTTTGAATATGTTACCTTCTATTCCTATGGAATAAAATTTCGTAACTTTTTGCATAGTTTTATTTACACATTCTTCTTACAGTGCTAAGAGAAGAAACTCAATTCAATTAGAGAATAATGTCTGAAGAGAGACACGTGATTTTAATAATGTGGCCCAAAAAGCAATAAACAATTTTAAACAGCATTCAATATATATATATATATATATATAACTTTAGTTTTTGATTGATTTCTGTTATTATGTGTAGTTCTTTAAACATTAGAGTATGATGTATGAATTTATGATTGATATGTTGAATTTGTGTATTATGTGATATCTTGTGAATTGTAATTTTGATGTGTTTCGATCACACACACGCGCAAACACACACATGTACATATATATTATGTGTATGTACTTATATGTATATATATGTGTGTGTATGTAATTATATATATATATATATATATATATATATATATATATATATATATATGTGTGTGTGTGTGTGTGTGTAATAATTTGAGTTAAATTTCATTAAGTTAAATTTAATTTTGATTTTCAGTTTTCCTAGTCTCCTTTACTTTAAATTCCAAAATAGGAAGCTCATTCAATTTCCTGGTGCAATTTCATTTGAGCTTTTAATTTATGGGATCATGCGCTCTAAATATGCATATTTTGTCATTTTTTCACGATCTAAACTAGTAAGGAGATTGTTCTACCGAAATTTAGTCACTACGTAAATTACCTTAAAGATCCCTAAATCTAATACGACATGATCTAAATAATTCTTGCAGAATAATTCTTATAAAAATTTATTTTTATTTAATTAATCAGTGTGCACAAAATTTGGAATATTTTCAATTCAGTATACGATAAAGATATTTCTCTAGCATTGTCGATCTTTTAAAAATTAAATGATACGATTTTTAAAAACATGAAACAGTAGAAAAGGATTTTTTGAAATTAGAATATGTTAAAAAAGGAGTAAGATAAAGTTATCGAATGTGAAGAATGACTATTTTTGAAGCAATGAAAAAGCCAGTTTCTTCCTAGTTTGGGATAGCTTTTAAATACTTGAACACGGAAGGACAATTTAGTCTCACTAGGGAAAGAAATCCATTGAGTTGCTTTTTGACGGCAAGGAGTAACCATAAGCTAGATTCCTTACCCCCTCCCTACTGGGGACATGTAAAAGGACGACACAGATCAAATTACACTCGATTTCTCTAGTTTTGAATGGGGAGAAGATAGGAAGGAAAGAATCTAGGGCCGATTCTGGTAGTTGGACAATAACAACACTTGCTTCTTTCAGCCTGTCTAGAAGAAATATTTATTACCCTGTGACATCATTGTCAAAGTTCATGATAGCTGTCAATACATAAATATAAGAAATGGAAAAAAATAGAGCAAAATTGAAAAAATTAAAAGCATCTAAGAAGTTCCCAATTTGATATCAAGCGAAATAATGAAAATTAAGAAAAATAAAGCTTGTAATTTCTCTTTTATAAGAGAACTATTTACTTCTGCTCCATATGACCAGTATTGTTAAGTACTTCGTCTGCACTCCGGAACCCCCTGGCCCCTCCCAGTAGAGGGAGCTTTCATCAATTCTTACTTTCAGAATCACTCGATGGGACCCTTAACTTCCCAAATAGGGAAAGTGTTTTCCTCTTCTGACGTACCTATCGCATATTGCTATGCGACCAACGCTATCACAATGTACTGGCCTCTTTCTCGTGCTACGTTAATAAATATATGATTTCAAATATTTCAGTTTCTTTGTTGTACTGTGACTGAAGAAAAATATTTCAAATACAATATTTACAAATTACTTTAATTGGATAAGAGTCATTGAGAAACTGAAAAATACATTTATTCAATACAGCTTCCTTTTTGAAAATAATCTGTAGTATCCTTACAATATCATTTGGGTTAAAAAAAACATTTGTGTATATATATATATATAATAAAAGTCATATAAAAGCTTATTATATTTGTTCAATTATTTCGACAAGGAGGGAGTAATGAAAAAATGAGTAGAGTAAGACTTTCTCTTTTCAGATTTTTTTTTTTTATGAGTGTGCATTTTATAAACAGAAAAGTTTTTGATTCTACTTACCAAGGATTGAAACAGGATAATACCATGTATTCTAGTTAAGAGTGAATCAATAACGTTTTATTAGCTTTTTTCCTGAGTAAAAATAATATATATATATATATATATATATTGTAACCCAAATGATATTGTAAGGATATCACAAATTATTTTCAAAAAAAAGAGTTCTATTGTATAAATATATTAATCTTTTTCAGAGTTTCTTAAGGACTCTTATCCATTGATACCATCAGAAATATGCTTACCGTATTTGAAAGAATCGTTGCCTTAGACTTATATATACCATTTTGAATCGATTTATGTAGCCAGATGCATCAGAAGGATTAACTTATTTGTCAATGCTTTTATTGCTAATTACATTACCTACAAGCATGAAATATTTTGAGAATATGTTACATTTTCACTAAATTTTTTTAAAAATTTTAACTGGTTAAGGGTCATATATTTATTTGAATTTTTTGAGTTGTTCATAGTTATCGTGATTTTGTTGTAAATGATATAGAATCTGTGGGAATTGTTAATAAGATTTTAAAGTAAAAAGTAAAAATTTCACTATCTCTTACGTCTTTGATTTATTCTAACAAAGCAGAAAAATACTCATTACAGAAAGGAAATATGAAAAGATTTACATTTACACAAGGAATTGCATTTATATTGGTAGATAAAATTTGCTTATGAATGAATAATAAGATTGCAAAAAATACAAATGACTATTTCTTTTAAAAAAAAAAGTCGTATTCCGTAATCATTTTTTCCTCTTTATTTCAGGATTCCAACCCATAATTGGACAAAAATAGCACCATCCATAAGTTCATGACTACTAGGCTGCCATTGTCACTTTTTTTTACTAGGCAATTCACTCTTTTCTTCAGGATAAGAAAATATATTTTTCGCTCCGTATGTGAAAGCTTCCAGTGCAATATATTTGTATTTAAAGATATTTGTAGATCCCTCCAAAATCTAATTTTTATTTAAAAATAAAATTGATACTAGTGGAAAGTCTGTGACTATTGCATGCATTTTTTGCTGTTGTCAAATCAGAAACTGTACAAACGGTCTTTATGTTAAAACTCATTTCATTCTGATATATGCATCATAAGCAATGAGTACGTCAAAACCGTTCCAATAGCCGAAAAAATTAAACCCCGATTAAAGGGAAAGAAACCCCAAGCAGTAAGAATTAAAGGAGGACTGTCATTAGATACAAGCAAAAGAAATATATCTTTGTTGTTGTTGTTTTCTTCTGAAGCGAGAATTCTCTTTGTCATTCTTTGCTGAATATCCTTGGCGTTCTTGCTCGCTTCGTGCACACTTGAGGCTGCCACAGCAACGAACAAGAAAGATAATAATGCCCTCAGAAAAGCGAAAACAATTCCAAAAATATACCTTTCAACCCAGACTTTTAACTGCATTAATTGTCGCCGGGGAGGACCTAACCTAACAAGGCCGTAATACATAGTCATTGAGTCACTAAAAACAATCAGAAAAATCGGTAGAGATATTGCATCATCAAAGACTTTTAGAACATTAACGATTGATTCGTAAACCTCTATGTAGTTCTTGAAGTAAATGTAATCAATCCTAACATTTAGATCTTCCATATCCGTGGCCCCTTTTTTCGAATGTCTCTCAAGAATGCAGCGTAGGAAATTACAAAGAATCACATAAAATGCTGTTAGAGCTGTTGGCAAGGTGTGTATAAAAAGTTCACGATATAATATAATAGCACGCATTACAAAACAAGCCCAATTTTCTGTTATGTTACAGTAACCAAAATTGAAATATTTCACGATAACTTGGCATACATTTCCATCCCGAATTGTCCATGTCTTGCTTATCAAGCTCATCAACGGAACTACAAGGCTGATAATTGTTCCTGTTCTTACCCATAAAGACTTTACTTTTTTATTGAAAATTCTTTCCATAGACTCAACTTGGAAAAGCAAGCTAGATAGTTTCTTTTTCCTCTCCATCAATGTACACCAGAGTAGAAAAGCTATCACTTCAACTGATCTGCCAGATATCGTTTGGTTAATATTGTTTGGGCTGGTTTTCTCTTCACTGATTTTTGTGATTGTTCCAATAACGTGTAAAATATAAATTGTCCAGAAAATCGATGGAAATATAGTATAAACACAATGGAAACTGAAAAATGTCTTAGAAAATGCCATTCTTGTATTTCGTCTTATATCCACACCGAAAATGAATATAGTTTTCGTTATTCCGGATAATATTTGAAAAGATCTGGCGGGTATTTTGGATTTAATAACTTTCATAATTGTCTTACTTTTTGTTACGTTTTGTTAAATTTCTAAGCAATTGAAATGGTATGTGAATAATTTGTTATTACTAAGAATCGGAGCATAAGTAAAATTTTTTCCCCTAAAAACGTCGCTATAGATACTAAAACTGCAGACACTGATTTATATTATGACTTATGTAATCCTTTCTGAACATAAATCCGAGAAAACTTTCAAAAAGTTAGCCTATGCAGCTATCCGCATGAAATGAACTAATTCGATCGATTTGTCTCGTGTGTTCATGACATTTTTCAAGAGCACTTAAATTAATCAGTCTAGTTTTTATTCAAAACAGAATACAATATAATAATAAATAAAAATATTTTTTGAATTGTTGTAGCATAATTCATTCGATAGCTTAATGACAAATCACTTTAGGCACTCAATACAGATTTTAACTAAAATGCATACAAAGATTTATATTCTCAAAATGAAGTTTTTAGTACAGTTTTTCTTATGAAAGAAAATAGTTATTTTTTATTTTTGTAATAATTTAATATATTCATAGACAATTTTTATCTACAAATTTGAATGTAATTTCTTATGTGATCTCTTATCTTTATTTTCCGTATTGAGTTCTTTTCTATTTTGTAAGAAACATCTAAGAACATAAAAATAATTAAATTTTTATTTAATCTTTTGAAATATAATTAACAATTTCGCTCATTTTCTATTTCATTTACTACAAAATCACGATGCCGATATACAGAAACAACTAAAGTATTTCAAATAAATGTACGTTAAGCTAAAAAACAATTTAAAATGAAAACTTATGATATTTTCTAAATATTTAACGCTGACAGATTCTTAAATTGTGAAAGTATTATATTTTGGCAACAGAATTCAGTGGAATTTAGAAGTTAATCCTTGCGATACGGCTGGCAACATAAATTGATTATAGACAGTATGTACAGATCTACGGTTAGCTTTAACAACGGTTAACATATTTTTGATAGTATCGGCAGGATAAGAGTTCGTGAGAAACTCGAAAAACAGGCAAGTATATTTATAATATAGGCCCCTTTTTGTAAATAATCTGTTATGTTCTTTCAATACCATTTGGGTTATGAAAAAAATATATATACTAGTTTTTTACATGGAAAAAAGCAAATAAAGCGTTACTAACTCGTGCAGGACTAGAATACTTTTTGTTCTCCTGTATCAATTTTTTGTTGCGTAGCATCAAAAACTTATATCTGTTTAAGTTGAAAAAAGAAAAAAAATCTTAAAAAGAAGAGAGTTACACCCTCTATATCGAAATGATTGTTCTGTTTTAAGAAAATGTGTTTTTTCTTACACTATCATTAATTTCAATGTCTAAGTAAAATTTATTTAGTACGATACAACTGTATGAATATAATAAGCATTTATATAAGTTTTGTTTAACAAACATCACAAGCTATTTAATTTTTAAAATTCTTTTTTACTGGATGCTCCGGCACAAGTAATAAATTTTGGACCATGTTTTGAGACCGAAATGCTACCTCTATCAAGTGTGTGGTAGGTAATAATTATTTCTCACACCAACCTGTCAAGTTCATTCCATGATCTACTGCTAAGTCAAAAAGGTGTAGTTTAATGTTCAGATATTTAATGTTTTGAATGAAGTATAAATAACTTTAACATGTTAATCTCTGTTGATAGATGCAATTTGATGTTATAATATTTGTATGATATTAAAGAATTCTAAATCCAAGATTTTTTAAGGTTAGCACTGTTGGGAGGTGGACAACACATTTGGATGTTCGAGATTCTTTCGTCGCTACTACAGCATCATCTGAAGTTTTGGTCGTCACATCACGTTTTTGCCAATGGAGCCGCTTTATTGCCATGTATTGGTTTATCATTTTTAAAGTTTATCAATAACTCTCGAAAAAGCATGTCTCTCTTCAGAAATTATTCTGTCTTTAACATTTCTTTCTTTAGCACTATAAAAAGAATGAAAATAATTCGATGAATAGTAACAAAATTCTATTTCATATGAACAGAGGACCATTAATTCAAAATCTCTTTTGTCCGCTTCTACTTCCTTATTTAAATACAAAATGATAAATCGGAAAATTATTTTTCGATATGATAAGAGTATTAAAAATTACTTCAATATGCTACGATATACTCCTTCTTCTACTAATCATTTGAAATTCATGAGCCTAAAACTAATTGTATGGAATTTTAAATTTCCATCACAAACTTAGATCATTATGTTTATTTGAATTCAGTAAATTGCATTCTATAAAGCAAACAATAATGGTTTCTAAGCAATTAAACCTTTTCCATTACTTTTAAGCACACGCAATAAAATCATACATCAGAGAAAAACAGTAGAATATATTTAATCTAAGAAAAACGATACTTTTCTTGAATTAAATGCATTTTTTCAATTGTTATAGCAGAATAGTATTCGTTTCCATATCGCGCAATATTCATACAAAAACACTCATATAATACAGATAATTCACTCAGTAACACACATATAATACAGATAATTCACTCAGTAACACACATATAATACAGATAATTCACTCAGTAACACACATATAATGCAGATAATTCACTCAGTAACACACATATAATACAGATAATTCACTCAGTAACCCACTTATAATCAGTAACACACAGAACTCACAGAGTATATAACATATAGTTTTTCAGAATGAACAAAGTTTTGAAAAGGAAGTCTTGAGTGAGGCTATTCCGAAATAAAAAGTTTACTTCTGCACGGGACTTGCATATTCTTTCACGAAATAAATTGTTTAAAACAGAAATTGAACAAATCCTTAAGGTTTCTGAAAATAATTTTAATCCCACGGAATTCTGCTTTCCCTCAAAAATGGAAATTATTCTTTGCAGTTAAAAGTAATAAATTGCATTTTAAAAAGCATAATAATAATAATAATAATAATGAATATTTCTGCAGAATTGCATTTTTCCCACCACGACTGTTTAATATGCATAAATATCATCTAATATCAGGGAAAAATAGCTAAAGGATAACTTTTTTTTGGATGAAATGTATTATTTCGCTTTTTGCAGGAGAATAGTATTCGTTTCAATAATTTTTCACAGTATGAAGGAAATTTTAAAAACTGAAAAACAATGTTGTTTTATAAGTAAAACTATCCGAAGAACAATTCTTATATTTGTATTGCGCTTACGAATTCTATCACAAATTTTATTGTTTAAAACAGAAGTTGAACAAATTATTAAGATTTATGTCCATAATTTTATTTCAATGTGCAGTTTCTGTTTCCCCCAAAACCATTAAAATGTTGTATGTGGTCTAATGTAATAAAGTGTATTTAAAAGAGGAAAAAAATAACTAAGGTTTCTGTAGAATTACCTTTTGTTTCCAGATTGTTTTTATAGCAAAACATTTTATCTCAATTTTAATAGTACGTTTTTTTCCTTCTTTCATTTAAAAAAATACTCACAAAAACATTTCCAAAAATCACTAGAAGAATTTACTTCTACAGAAACATCTTATAAGTTCCCTTAAGAAGAAGTAAGTGTACATTTTTTTAAAAAAATCATTGAATAAACTAAAAGCATAAGCTGGAATAGTTGTTTTGAACCCAAGAAATTTGATGTTTACTTATACAAAACATAATAATAAAATTTAAGTTTTGCTGTGAATCTAATGTCACAATTCAAGCACAGCACATTGAGTGCTGATTTAAAATTACAAGGTTACCGAAATGAACTGAACTTAAGGGAATATTGAAAATTAAATTCATCTAATTTTTCTTTATAAACTATGAACAATTAAATACATTTATAATGTAGCATGCATTATTTTTTTTGCGAAATGTTTTAAAAATATATTTATATAAAGCTTTTTGTGTCACATTAAAATTTTAGGCTGTGTGTTCTTTTTCCTGAATACGTAAAAGATTGCTTGGAAATAAAAATTTTAAATAATACTTTTATAAAGTCATTTTCAGGATATAAGTACAAAATAAATTATTGTACACACGGAGAAAAAAGAAATACTCAAAAATGAATACCTAGACGTACTCATTTTGAAATGAGTATGTTTGTATCAGATTTGAGCGTATACCTTTATCGAATGTGAACATTACAAGTATTCAAAACCAAAAAAAAATGGGAAATCAGCATTCTCAAAAAATTATTACAGATATAAGGACTATAAAAGTTCCTTTTATATACTGACTACGTATTTTACAAAGTGGGTTTCAAAAACAAATATGGTTTGCTTTAATATTTCGAACTATATTTCGTATTTACCACGCTACACGCGGTAGAATACAGGAATATTAAAATGAGTATGTACGCATACTCATTTTCGCGTCTGTGTTTGTTTACATTTTTTTCCCCAGTGACTCGCTCACAACTACAGAAAGATTCTTTTAAATAAGATATAAAAATGTTGTTGAAATGTTATTGATCATGATTTTCTGATTTATAATTTGAAAATGATTTTCTGTGAGTAGTTATTTGTGCTTTGTAGGTGTTTTTTTTTGTCTGTATTTATATTACATCGTAATCGTAGCTTAGTGACTTCTTACTTTAAATTGCATTAAAATTATTTTCGGTAAAATCGAACTTTGATGGATCCCCTTGGCGATTTTTTTGAGATGGCGCCAAAGCGGGTGTTTCAAACTCGGAGCTTCCGAAAGAGAGAAATTGGCTCTTGCGCCATAAAACCTCACTGTCACTCACTCACCGAAAGAGAGAAAAAAAGATGGCGTCGTGCCTGGAAGGCAAATGAAGTACCAGAATGACACCAAGGCGGGTATTTCAAATGAGAAGCGAGAAAAGATGACATCGAATCCCCTATTATAGATTTTTAGGATTACCATAAACAAACCTGCTTGGTAACCACATTGGCGATTTATCGCCAAAAGAAAGTTAAAGTTCGCCAGGCCCCCTCCAACTTCGATTCAACCGAATTGAATCGGAAGTTTTGTAACAAAAACTTCATAAAGTGTAAAATAATATATAAGATGAAGAAAGTGATACTAGCAAATAAAAGAGCGCTTATTTATTTCCCTGAAAATTTTAATTTATATATATTTTTCTGTTTAAAATTCATTTTCGATACAACAACACTGTATCGGAAAATAAATTCAAAACATACTCACTGGATTGTTTGATTCTCATATTTGATGCAGTAACAGATTCACAAATAAATACATGACACTCATTTTTCTATTCCACACTCATTTTTCTATTCCACACTCATAATTGATACAAGATTATATTCAGAAATGAGTATGTGAAGTTTCCATTTTGAGTACGTACAAAAATGAGTATGTGCGAGTCTCAAATATGAGTATGTTGGGGTAGGAACTATTTTGAGTATGTGACGTATTCAAAAGTGAGTACGTGAAGTTGCCATTCTGAGTATGTGCTTGTTACTAAAAATGAGTATGTGCGAATCTCAAATTTGAATACGTTGGGATCGGAGCCATTTTGAGTATGTGAAGTATTCAAAAGTGAGCACTTTCTACTCGATTTTGCATACCCGTTTTTCGCAGTGCACGTGCTTCATCTGCATCATTTATAGAAGATGAAAAAAAAAATCAGTTGTATTGTGTAGTACTTTATTGAAGAAATATTTTTTCAATTATGAGATATTTAAAAACTAACAGAAATAATTAAAACCTTGTATGTGATATATGTTTTTATTTATAAGAACAATACAGTTCTTGATAGTTCTGGTGGATAAATAAAATTTTGAATTGCAAGAAAAAAATTTAACTCGTTAAAAAAATCATTTCGTTAACAATGAATGCCAAAAAACCGAAGAACCAATAAAAAGCACAAAGTCATTTAACACATAAAAAACACTACATGATTTAATAATACTCCGATTTGAAAAAAAAACAAGTTCGTTTCTTGTCGCAGAGAAAACGTATACGGTACTTCTCGCAAATGAAAAAAAAAAATTCTTAAATTTGAATATTTTTGTTTCAATTGTCACCAAGTACTTGAACTTTCTTGCCATTCTGAGTAATAAATAAACACTTTATTGATGCTTTCAACTCTTATAGTCGTCTACCTGCTGTATTATAAAAAGTGAATAAGTCAAGGCACTACCGATAGCTGATAGGACAAGACCTTTGGTAAAATAGAAGAATCCCGAGGCAGATAGCTTGAATGTAGGAGTTTGGTGCAATATTAGAAGATGAATGATGTCCCTAGTGTTGACCATCGATTTCGAATAAAGCGCATTTTTGAGAATAGTTTCCTGAACTTCCTTGCATTTCTCGCTTCCTTCGTGGATACTAGCAGCTGCCAACGAAACACATAAAAAGAACACGAATGCCCTCACTGCTGAAAAACATGTTCCAATGGAATATCTCTTTACCCAGCTATTTTTCAGAGTTATATGGATATTTGAATTCCAGTAGGTCAAACCAAGAAACATTTCAGATAAGTCACTAACTTCTATAAGAAAAATTGGAAGTGACATAGTTTTCTCGAAGTATTTCAAGACTTGGATGATGGATTCGTTTTTTACCAAGTAGTGTTCAAAACTATGAGGGTTGTAACTTAAACTAAGGTTACGGACCATGTCAGATTTTCCTGTCGAATGGGAGTTTAAAATTCGTCTCAGAGCCCAGCAGAGGATTGTGTAAATAACGGCAAGAAAAGTTCGCACGATGTACGAAAAAAAGGCATCAAAAAGGGCGATAAAGTACCACGGTTTACAGTTTAGTACACTCAAAGTGTGAAAACTATAGTACTTTACTGCTCTTTTGCAGTCATGATCTTGCATTGGTAAAGTCCTACACAGCCACGCAACGAGAGGGACAGCTAAAGTGGTAACTACACCAATATATAGAATCGGTGATGTTAGTTGTACGTTTAAATCAACTCCCAAGGCATGGATATCTTTGAAAAGTCTAAAAATATTTTTTCTTTTCGTGATGAGCATAACCCAAACTGAAAAGGCAATGACAATATTAAGTGTTCGAGATACTTTTGATGTAATATTCTCCTGCGAACCGATGTCAGAAATCAAAAATGTTGCAATGCTTTTTACAAGAAAACAGATCCACAACAAAGCTACGAATTTTGGATAAAGCGAACGTAGTTTTGAGTCCCAAGTTCTGAGACCTCTGATATTGGATCCCATATCCAGTCCAAACAAAAACACAATCTTTTTCATTATTAAGAATGGGTCGTCAGTGATATTGAACGAGTCAGACATACTTATGCTATTGATAAATGGTTTGAGGAACGTGATTAATTTTTTCAGAGAATAGAATAACTTTAATTTCGTTTTCCTTAAAAATTCGCAGTAAAAACCTTATTATTGGTCTTAAAGCTCTTGAAATATTCGGAAAACTACATTTACTAACCTGACCAGGTGTTTTAAGACATTGATTGATATTTCCCGTCCAGAAAAATTTGAAATTTAAATTCATTATAGAATCATTTATTGGCAAACAGAGGTGACAGATCTTGTATTGCTCTTTATAATGAACTGTTTGAAAGAAGTTTGAAAAAAAAAGTACGTCATGCAAATATACAAAGCAGCTTTAAAAAACAATTATTTTGGAAATCAGTATTGATTTCGAATAAAGGCCTTTTGAACAGTTTCAAGATGTCAAACAGGATTAACAAAAGGGTGTAAAATTTAATTATTTCCTGAATGGTTTGAAAAAAATCGATAACATTTAATTACGATATTTTTTTACATAGTAGAATTTATAGTATTAGTAAGCTGTCGTATTTTCAGTTGTATTCCTGTCAATAACATTAAAATAAATTTTAGTTTAAAAATGAAATTTCTCACTTTTTCTCTACTAACATTAAATAAATGTTTAAATATATATTCCAATATTCACACTGGCTATCAGAATCAGTCTTTTGTGCCTAAACTAAAAACTAATCACATAAAGTATTTTTTTTTACAATTCCAATGGCAAGGCGTATACAAATATAAAAAATTAGAACAAAAATATGTGACCACAATCATTACCTTACAAGTCCTCTAGCACGTCATTGAAGCGCCGCATCTGAGTCGCCTTGAAATGATACACAACGACGGAGGTAGTCTCTTGTCAGTGGATTTGCCGAATTACAGAGAATTCAGACAGAGGCCGTAAGGATTCAAATGTGATGGAGATGCTATGCCAGATGTAACCAAAGTCATTACCTCACAAGTTCTCTAGCACGTTTTTGAAGCGCCGCATCTGAGTCGCCTTGAAATGATACACAACGACAGAGATGGTCTCTTGTCAGTGGATTTGCCGAATTACAGAGAAGGCAGCTAGAGGCCGTAAGGATTCCCATGCGATGGAGATACTATGCCAGACAGTCATGACCCATCGGGAACTGAAAATAACAAGAAATATTAAAAAAAGAAATTCTGGTTTAACAGTTTTTTTATTTGGTTTAACAGTTTCTTATTGATTTCACATAATTGTCTCATCAAGCCTTATTTATAAGTAACGAGTTAAATCGTTTTCAATGTCTACCGTTTGACTAAGAAACAAAAGTAAAAGAAATTAAACAAATGGAGTTTAATAAGGAATGAATCAACCTCTACTTTTAATGCATTGATGAAGTCGACTTTCTGACTCAAGATATTCATTAACAAGTTTAGTTCGAGGAGATCGAGCATTATCATACATTAGAATGAATTCAACTTGTTTCAACCGTTTTTATTCGAATTTTACATGATTTTTGTTATGAATAATAAAATTATACATATTCAATCAGTTCTAATTTGTCATAATAGATGGCATTATGAAAAGGTTTTGTCACTATAAATAGAGTGGCTTTTTTTTCTTCCTGCAGATGGGTAGAAGTATAATGTGTATACGTTACCTTTAATAAATATGTTCTTTCCGATCTTTCGAATTATTTCAGTTCTTTCAGTGCTCCCGATGCAGTATTAGACTCAACACAGCAAAAAGGGTAAGCAAATTAATTTTATGCCACCGAGTAAATCTAATCGAAACAAAAATCAACAATTTTCACATCAAGCATTGTTTATAAATGACGAATTGCATTTTTTCAATATCCACCGTTTGACAAAGAAGCACAAATAAAGGAAATTAAATAAATGGAATTTAACAAGGAATGTGTGTTCCACTACTTTTAATGCATTAACGATATCTATTTCCTGACTCGAAAGATATTTATTAATAAATATAGCTTGGTGGAGTTGAATAATATCATGCATTAGGAAGAATTCATCACCAATAGCACCAGAATATGATGAGACACAAGGAGCCAGTATCTTTGGGATTTTTTATGATGTTGTTTGAATTGAAAATTTCTTCTAATAAATGAAACGACACTTATTTATATTAGACAAAAATAAATGAAATGTAATGATTACAATTAAAGATATGCCTATATGAACATGCCTCGTATAAGTAGCGAGAAGTTGATATTGATGTTGGTTACTATTGAGTCATAAAGATTGTGAGCGAAAGTTACCGAGTGAAATATTTGTATCAGACCTGTATTGAGCAAGAAACTTAGCAGCGAGTCCAAATAGGACTTACAAAAGATCAATGACTTGAATCTTAACCTTCAATTCTTCTAATTACTTGAGCCCGAATGACTCGATAAAAAGAGCAATCTTCACAATACTTAAATGTCAAATCAGACGCGTATAGGGATTAATTACCAGATAAAAGTAATGAATGATTTTTAGGTAATTCTAATAAAAGAACCTAATTATCACATGTGAATGATTTCCTCTTCATTTGAGTGTGTAAATTTGCAGTTCTCTAAATAAGATTAGTAATTTGCGATATTCTGATTATGACTGTTAATTAATTGAGAAGTACCACGAGGGCTATTTGGTAACAGAATTTCGGTAAAATGACGAGGATGGTACCTGAGATGGAACCTTCCTCTCCATTCCACGTCAACTTCCACGTCAAACCCTCGGGACTATCAGTGGCATCAGGACTTGAACCCACGACTCGCTGGAGTGAAAGTCAATAGATTATTGCAACCATTGTTTAGTAATAACAGAAGAAGGAAGCAATAAAGGAGCTTTACAAAGTCAGTGTGACTACTCAAACGATTCTAATTCAAAGTATGATTCCAACTTCTATAAAATTGAATGTTTCAGCAATGTGTTAAACCGGTCTTGCTTGATGACTTGTTTTCTCCACATCACTTGACGATCTGATTCACTCTCCAATGTAAATTGAACTCGTCTGGGGAGAGAACGAAACTAACTACTGTCTGACTCAATTAACGGGCTCTGTTTACCAACGAAAATGTGTTCTGATTAAGATGGATGCGCAAAAGGGGTAGTCTTGAATAGATTGATTTCTTAATTGAGAAGGGTTTTGAGCCCCATTGTAGCGGATAATGTCCTCCCTGTTGCGCCATAGTGATCTGAAATGAATTGGGACACAGAAGTATTCCTACTCCTTTAAACTAAAAGAGTAAGAAAATGATCTTAATCAGGGATTATAATCCACAAGCTACTTCGAAGAGGTATTCCTCAAATGTAATTTTATGATTCAAATTTATTCCATAATTTTTGAATCACACAACGAGACACATTAAAAAGTCTAGCACCTTTCTCTTTTGAAAATTTCATCATTAGATCGCCCACCATTTTAACGAATCAGGTAAGCGTCATCTCATTGTACATGCACAGTCGCTTTAAGTTTTGTAAGGAAAATAAGTGATGTGAAATGTAAGTATATTCTCTGGGTTTTAAGGTCTACGTGACGATTAGCTTTAGAACTTATTGACTATATTGAGTATATCAATCACACGACATAGAAATGAATCTAATTGTAATACGATCTATATCAATCATAAGACAATGAAATAAGTTTAGTTGATTTATGTTCTGTATCAATCATAAGACGTTGAATAAGACCAATTGATGTATGTCTTACATTAATCATTGGACAGAAAGAAGGTTTAATATAATTATGCTTGCTCAGTAAACGAGTATAGAAGAAAAGTTGAATGAAGGAAAATCAAACATAGCTGTGTTGAATTGAATTTCTTTCATAAAAGACACACTATATAAGATCTCTCATAAAAGAGAGTTTTCAGAAATCAGGAAGAAAATTAAATTTATACCTTTTTATAGGGAATCAAAATTTACGCAGAAAGCATTTTTTCCCCATTCAGATACATTTTTTTCAAGTAATATCTCTTTTTATTTCAATGTTAATTCTTAAAAATGTTTTGTTATTTAATATTTTTTTATATTTAAAAAATTGAGCTTTTCTTCCATATTTCATTGTGTAAAGAAATCCATTTAAAATAGCATTAAATCGTAAATTAAAATTGAAAAAAAAAATATTTTTTAAGAATGGGATTTTGGAAAAAAAAAAGTGTATATATATTGTACATTTAGTAAAATTACTTCTTTTGAAAAAGAATTGAATTACTTTTTAATTAATAAAATAATTTCTAATAATATTTACCAATTTTTACTTTTCCCTCAAATTGAATGTGCGCGTTACATATTATAAAATTTTTAATCTTAGTCATTGTGTTATATTTTCGAAAATTAAAAAAAAAAGAAAATGAGAAAAAATGTTCGAAAAGAAATATTTTATTTCATTCCTAACTGAAGCTAGAGTCTTGAACTCTTAAAACTCTATTCTATTTCTGTGATGTAAGAAAATGAAGAAATCATTTTTGCGTGGAAATTAGAAATTCTTTCTTCTATAAAAACCATTTCACACTGGCGAAAACTAAAATTAAAACTGAATGCAAAATGTTACTGTTGTGAAATAAAAGGACATTATATTAGAAAATTATCATTCTTACAAAATTATCAGTATCATTCTGACTTAAATTGAAATGTTAAGAAAATAAATTTTTTATTTATGAATTCCTTTCTTACTATTTACTATTAACGAAAAAAAAAGGAAAATCAGAGAGGACTATAGTAATAATAATAATAATAACTTTTATTATTTTTTTAAAATTGTTTATTAACACCACACTTCGAAGCAACGAGAGGGTTACTGGTGACGGGCCTCATAATTTTGAACGTCGTTTAAGTGTAAAGGACGATACCTCAGCTGCCACCTCCCTCTTCATATTTCCACACTATGCCACGGGAGGACTTGGAACATTATAGGAGCGGATTTAACGTGTAACACCTCCACTACACGGCAGATCTTAATTGGCAACAAGACTATCCCACGGCTCAATGGAAACAACGTGGACCACGAGTTTCGCTATCTTAATAACTAGGCTACCATGACCACTTTTTTCTTCTTAATAAGTACAAAGGAAGGAACCACAGTTAGATCCTTCAAAAACTTTCTAATGTGTGTTTGCTCTATTTAAATTTTAGTAATATTATCTTTATAAATTCACTATAACTTTTAAAGATTAATGATCCCAACATTAACACGTAAATCTACGTTTAGGATATTTTTCAAAGGAAAGATAACGAAAAATACCAATAAGCCAATCTGAGATAATTAATTAACAGGATAATTTTTTACATCGCTTCCCATCGCAAGCTTTTAATGGAATAAACAACCTCGATAACTTGAAGATAATTCCATAGCAATAAACTACATTTCCGAATACTGAATACGTCTCTCTTTAGCTTGCAATACGAAAAAAAGAAAAATGTAAATGACTCAATTATTCACTATATTCATCAATGAAAAATGACACGTAAATTATTCAAGTTCAGAAAATATATTCATTGACCTTTATTATATGTATTTTTTCCCTCTAAGCTGATATAAAAAATGAGTGAAGATAAATGTTTCGCTTAGAAATAGTAGATATAATAGATGCATTCAAATTTCTGAGATATGTTGCCATTTTTCACAAATGATGTGGGAGAGGTTTTTTTTTATATGCAAGAAAAAAATATTCATAAAAATTCTTATCGGAGATTAAGAGAACTTTTTCCTTTTCAATGTCTTATTTTTTTTTAAATAATAATTCAAAATAGTGGCGAATTTTATTCGTAAGCCAGATATCCAACTTTAAAAGTTGGCGGCTTAACAAGAATTTTATTTTGTGTGTGTTTCATTTTATTGATTGAATATTGATAAGTAACATATATTTTTGTAATATAACTTACATAGCGACTTTTAGGGAAAGAAGACGCTAAAGTACATGTAGTTTGTATACAGGGGAACAAAGCTAATAACTATTTCCAAGATAAGTGTTCAGATGCAATGAATGGACTCGAATTATTCGATGAGTCGCATCTAAACTTGGTATAGATTTTCTTGAAATAAAAAAAAAAACTACTTCACATAAAGACTGTTAAGGAGAAAATGATTCTATATTACATACAATTTGTATACTTACGAATATAGTTAATAACTATTCCCAAGATAAGAGTTCATGTGCCATAGGTGGGTATCAATTATGCGGTAAATCGCAACTAAATTTGGTATGTATATTTTCCTGAATATGTCATTTCGTTTTCTAAAATAAAAAAAAAAAACTTCTAAAGGTGACTTTCGGGGAGAAATGAGGCCTTACTACAAGAAATTTGTAACTAAGGAACACAGCTAAGAGCTATATTGCCGGGATAAGAGTTCATGTGCAGTAATTGAACATGATCGTGTACTACAGCCTACATGAACGCTATCGTATACTACACCTTGCATAAGCACTACTACACACAGGCAAATTGTAAATTGAGATTACATAGCTAAGAGCTATTTCCAGGATAGAAGTTCAGATGCAATAATTATATATGAATTACTCTATAAATCCCAACTAAATTTGGTATGCATACGATTTCTTTCCTGAATATGTTATTTCGATCTTTGAAATAGAAAAAAATTACTTCATATCGCGATTGTTTCGGGGAGAATGGGGGTACATCGTATATTGATGACCATAGCTAAGAACTATTGACAAAATAAGAGTTAATACGTAATAATTGAACAAGAAATAAAACATTGGCATGCAGTTAATAAGTATAGCACGTAATTTATTTAATACTACAATGAGTAACTATCGAAATATTGTTACAGAAAACATGTACGAATACTTCGAATTTTAAGGATCAGTTCCAGCCTCCATTATTCTGTTATGAGTATTTAAGAAACCAAATTGATTCTCGACCCAAACTCCGAATAAACTTGGACATTACCGATTATCATGAGACCTCAAAACTCCAGTTAGTTTAATTTAAGAAATAGGTTAAAACCTACTGAATAATTAAGAGAGTTCTTGCTCAAAAATTTGTTTTTTTCCAAGATGAATAAAATAAATGTAAGACACAATTTAATGCATTTGTATTTTATTTTTAAAAGTAGCTCTTAAAACTTATAACTGATTAATGTATATTCATGAGGGAGTAAAGAATAAACATATCGATTTACATTCTGAATATTTTGTTAAAACAAGTTTCTGAAGCTTCTTTTATTTTGTTATGTCTTAGACTCATCATTTTAAATGACATCTTAAAGATGAATGGATATTATTGATTACATCGGCGAAATCAATATACCCTTGATATTCATTAATATTATTGCTCATTATACTACAGAGAGAAAAGGCGTTTTTCGGTGATTGCAGCAAAAAATAAGCTTGTTGTTTATTTTGAATTTCAGTTCATCACAAAATATTATTGAAATCTTGGGAGAGTAACTGAAAATGATCATATTTTATGAGTATTATTAAATTAATTAAAACTCAGCAAGCATATTTTTAGATAAGAATAATTAATATAGTAATAATAACAAATTGAAATAAATTTATTTATTATATAAACATTTGTTACTCATTCTTTAAGAACAGCAGTTATTAAATATGTATAAAAAATTTAGAAGTACACGAAACCCGTTCTTTGTGTTAACGAAAATTGCCTTTCTATTTGGAATAAATATTATGAATAACAAGAAAAGAATCATTTCCTGGAAAAGTAAGATGTGCTCGGTTTACCAGAACTGCGTGATTTTCCTGTGGATATTTTCTATTGTTTATTTTGTGGCACTTTCTATCAAAAACAATATTTATACGAACGCAAATTTAACGGGAAAAGTTGTCAGAAAATTATCCGAAGTAATTGGCTTCTTTATTTGGTTTTCACTCTTGCGAAGAAAAAAAGAGATCTTTGCATTAATCCAAGACGTTCGTGATTCAGTGGTAGGTTTAAACACAGTTTTTACAGATATTTCCGCAAACTTTGGCTCATTTATCACTTTGATTATACCTCTTATGGTATGGCTCAGCAGAATTAGGATATTTCAAGAAACAGATTGCAAAATACTACTGAAATATTACACTTTTGACATTGTAAGCGAACACGAAGGACAAAGTTGCAAAATTTTTCATTTCATTATGTTTTTCAAATACTTTTCTTTATATACTCTGCGCACTTTACTTGCAGTTCTCTACATCATTATTTGCTGCTACGTACGGATTATCCTAAACGCGTACGCTATCGATGGGAAGAAGATAATTAACCATATTAATCCAATGTTTGATTCTGCCAGTCTTCTAAACTACTTAACGAAATACGAGTCTGTAATCGAAGTTCTGAAGCATTTTGAAAGAATTTTATCATATCCGATTTTTCTCTCAGAAGTTTGTGATTTAATTGGACTTTTTTCTGGATTTACTTGGTTTGATAAGTTTACTCATGAAGTGATATTATATAGACAACGACAGCATTGGTTTGAGATCTATTTCATACCTCTTCGGGCTCTAGTATCTTTTTTGTGCGTATCACTTGCAGCTTCAAGCGTTCACGAAGCGGTAAGAAAATGCAAAGATGTCCAAGAAAAAATTCTTAAGCTGGTGCTAGATTCAAAAACCATGCTTAACTCTAAGGATATCTTTCATCTACTAGTGGCATATCAGAGTCCACCGTTCGTACTGTCTGCTTGGGGTTTTTTCTATTTTACCAAAAGCCTGATACTTGTTGCTTTTGGTAGTATTATGACTTATTCTCTTCTCATACAACAGCTAGTATCCAAAGAAAATTAAAATCCCAACACTTAAATGTTTGAACAATAAACAAGAACTGTGATTTTTATTCGGAAATAAAAGATAATTCTTGACATGAATTTTCGAGGCAATTTAAAAACAAACTTTTTCTGACGGCAGATGTACTTAATAAGGCAAGTTGGTATTTCCATTATGGGCTGCCATAAGTTAAACTGCTCCAAAAACTAACGTGACACTGATTTAGGCATTCATAGGTTAATTTTTAATATGAATCATAGATTATTTTTACTGCTGACTCATCGAGTGGTTACCATCTATGAGACATTATACTCCAGAAACAAAACAACAATCAAAACGGTGAGTTCATAAATTATTTAAATAAAATAACAGTATGAACTTAATTGAAAATATATAAAAAAAAATACAACTAAGTGGAAAGCGATTCAATTTTGAATTCCATTTGGATGTAGAAGTCGATTTCAAAACGTATATGGATGGTAGCAAAATAACTGAAGACCTGTCTATTGAAATGAGCTGCTCCGATTCAGAATTGCTTACCCTAATTGTTTACCAAGGAATCCGGTCATAGTTCGGACCTGTCTATTAGAAAGACCTGCTGTAGATTTGGTTCATTCTAAGTTTTTTTTTTTGCTTCTTGCATTCATTCTTTCCGTCTCAACTTACCTCGCAATAATTTATTTTTACTCCAATCTATTCGGAGCCGTTTCCTCTGGAGTCGTTCTTATGATCCGATCCAGTTCGGTGAGAGTTTCTCCTAGAATGTTTTTCTCTGGTGTTCGTTTTTCGTTTTCGTTTCGTTCACTGGCCCTTAACATTTCTATCCTTTCTGTTCCGGATAGCCCCCTTCATGCACTGCATACTAACTTTTGTTTTAAATAAAAACAGATGTTTCTTATTTCTCAAGCCTTCCTCTTATACAGAAAAAAAGGGTTTTTTTAATGGATATCTAATAAAGATATATACCAGAATTATGAGCTCATCCGCGCGCTCATTCGTTGATTCCTCTAAGCAAGGAACTCAGTGTTACGGAATAACGACGGCGGGATACTAATAATGGTTCTGAATAATTTGGAACTGAAAAGAATATGCTGTTGGCGGAAAACAGACTCATATGTATTCCTGCATTTTTAGATGGACAACTTCAAAAGAACATGTTGTTTATTTGATCATCAGCCCTAGAAACAAGTATTATTGAGCAAAATATATCTATCTTTTTTATGTTCAAAATATCTTAGAAAAACAATGTACTACTATAATTTCAATGTTAAATAAAAGCATTTTAACGTACACAAACACATACATGACATATGAGTACTATTATTCAGTATACACATTTCTTCATGAATTTTATACGAATGCAAATACAATCAGTTTGAAAGTGAATAATCAAAATTTTATTAAAGCGAACAAATGTATCGGTAAAATGTATAGTGAAAATGAGAAACAATATCTTTTAAAAAAATATATGATTATAATGTTGGGTTAAATTAAGAAGCTGAATTTCAGTCAAATATTCTAGAGTAACAATATCTTGGACCTTTCCATCAGAATTGATACATATATTTTTCGCAATCTTTGATTACATGGTGTTTTTAGTGGAAAATAGTTTAAATTCACAATAATTAAAATTATTAAACATAAACCAGTGTTTAAATTAAGACGACCAAAAATGCAAATAATCATTTATAAAAGGCTAAATATAATTCTTAAAATAACCCTTACTTTATTAAATTACATTTTCATCTATTAGAAAATGACCGTAAAAAGCCTTATTTTATAATTATGATTAAAGAAACTGTGAAATCTTACATTTTTCAAAAATAACCGTGAAAAAAACTTTAGTTTTTTTTTAAAAATAATAGAAATAAAATGTTTTGCTCATTAGTCAAAGCGTTTAACACAGCAATATTGAGTGATTTAAATTAGATTTAATACGTATGAATTAGTTTTATCGATTATTGTAACTTACATGACATAATAAACAGACGTTTCTTGACGTAAGAAAATAAACAAATCTCGCAACGAATAGTCTACAGTATATAGTTGGTTATATATCTTGTCAAACTATTTTAATACATTTTCATAAAAAATAATTCTTATACGTATTCGCTTTGTTTTAAAATGATTCTTGAATTAAACTTATTCTTTTGAATAATATAAATTAAAAAACGAAAAATACTTTGAGAGAAACTCTCTCTCTCTATCTATCAATCTATATATATATATATATATATATATATATATATATATATAAACGAGGCACCAAGAAGGAGTGGTTTGTTGGAGAAAAAAATTGGTGGATAGGAAAATTATGTACAGAATAGAAAATGATAACATTTCTGAAAAATTGAATGATTTATTTCAGAGTTACATAGTTACAATATAACGAGCTCAATAAGGTGTTGACCCACCTCTAGTCTGGATGCAAGCTGCCACATGACGTGGCATAGTGTGATAAAGCTCCATAATGGTCTGCAGTATTTCTTGCCAAATTTACTCCAATTATTGGGCGAGGTCATCAACATTCCCTGGTTGATGCAGTCGCTTTCCCATCATCTGCCAGATATGCTCGGTTGGAGAGAGTTCCGGCTGTCAAGGAAGTGTTTGACAAGCCGTAAGACTGTTCATAGCAACACGTGCCGTATGTGGTATGGCATTATCTTGCTCAAAAATAAGTCCAGGGTACTGCAAAAGGAATGATATCAAAACAGGTCTCAAAATGTCGTCGTCGTACCAATGTGCTGTAAGTGTGCCTCTAATGACGACCAAAGGGGTCCGGCTATCAAGGGAAAGGACTTTAAAGACCATAACTAATGATTGAGGGCCTGTGGAGCGTGCAGTAGTGAAAGCAGGATCGGCACGCTGCCCTGGGCGGCTCCAGACACGTCTTTGATGATTGTCAGGACACAATTGGAAGCGGGATTCATCGCTAAATATTATACGTCCCCAGTCAGCATCATTCCAACCTGATCAAGCCAAGAACCACTGTAATCTGGCTCGACAGCGTGCAGACGTGAGTGGCAGGTGGCGTGGCGGTCAGTACGAGCGTAGATTTCACTCTATCAGCCGTCTGTGAATGGTCATGGTGGACACTCGAGTGAGGGTCGCACGTCTGAGGTTGATAACGATGAATCAGGCGGTGTGACAGCTGATTTGACAATCACTCTGTCCTCCCGATGGGCTGTAGCCCTAGGTCGACCGCTGCCATCATGACGCTGAAATTTGCCATTGGTCACCCATTCTTGCCAGCATCTTCTAATCGTCGCATCACTTCGACCCGCATGACGAGCGATTCTCTGATTTGCCCAACACGCCTCTTTCAATCCAATGATAAGACCTCTTTCAACTCTGATAGTAGATCGTAGTGAGATCGAATCCTGCGGAGAGACATTTTTTCAATATTTAAAAGGTATCCTAAATCGTAATGCCACAGAAAATTTTACCATCGAATGGAGAATTGTTTCTTATATACACCTGCTGAGTGCGCAATTCTGATGCACTGTAGCTCCCGCTATTTATTCATTCGACTCCAAATCTTAATCATTTGTATGTTCGGTTCAAATGTCTTTGCATACAAAATTTCATTACAATCGGGACACTCCTTCTTAGTTCGTCGTTTTTTTTTTTTTTTTTTAAGTTTTTATATTAAAAAAAAAAAAATCTGTTGCACTGATCAACTCTCGAGATCCTTTTTAATGTTTCCATTCACTTTCTGAAATAATATATGTAATATTAACCTCTGGCATTGAAGTGAGAAATGAAATTAGTATCTGAAAATGGAAAATATCAATTTTATATCAAAAAAATATATCTCCGTTGTGGATAATGTACAGCATTCGAATTATATGTATTATTTTAATTTTTTTTTCAGAGATTGACCAGCCTTATTTTCCGCAGCGATGAACTGAATAGCAACATTATTTTTAAGTCTTTTTTACATGTATAATTCTAGTGTGGTAATAAATTTCATTGTTACTGCTCTATGGTGTAAGTTAGTTGTTGTCTGTATTTCTTTCAGTGCTTCGTAAATACCAAGATTACATTCAGATATTATCTCATAAACAGCTATGCTTACACGTCCTGGTTTCGCAGAACTTTTTGGAACACTTACTCCAGATCAATCTATGTATGCTTTCGTTGCTATATTCTAAGTCAAATATATTGCACTCTACTCTAAAAGGTTTATCAGAAGCTAATCTCTGATATATAGAAACAATTTTTGTGAACTGATTCAGACTTATAGGTGATCTAATGTGAATGTGAAGTTTATGTTGTGCATGTTTAACATCTTTTGCTAGGGCTCTTTGATAGAAACAACAGAATCTTTGACAGCAGGACATTTCATGTGCATTGATTTTTTATTTGTTGAAATGATGTGATAAATGGTTGCATATACTGATTTTTTTTCTTACCTTGAACGTCATCTTTATTTTCAAAATATCTTTTTAATAATATCTATGAGATTTTTTTATAGCAGTTTTTCTTTTAGGATACTGTAGAGTTTACCTCCTTAAGTAACACCTTTTGCTTGCTCTTTTTCACAAGAGGGCCTAAACTGGTACCTTACATTTTACTAATAGGGTTAACACATTCATTTCTTAAGATTTCGATTTTCGGTCTATATATTTTTTGGGTATTTAAGAACATACGAGTCGTAGTATCGCTTAAAAATACTGTTTTAGAAAACCAAAACTAAATTATGTTTCAAAAATATGTAATAAAAGTTAATGAAAAGAATGTGTTTGGAATATATTGGCAGATATAAACAAATAATTAGAATGGAATGTAATCTCTTCCCAACATTTTAAAACAACTGGACTCTATTAGAATTGAATTAAACAGGCAAGAAACCGAAGGTTGTCTACTAGAGATTATCATTACTAAAAATTATCATAAATTCGAATACTTTTAACGTAGAATTCTGAAAGTTTATTGCATTATTTTAATTGTAAAATGAATAATGCGGGCTAAAAAAATTTTATTTTTTATTTTTTTGATCGATATTCGTCGAATTATACGTACTGTATCCTCTTAAGTCGCATTTAGAAGCAATACAAGGGCTGTTGGTGAGGGGCCCGATAATTGAAATCCTCACTTAAGTGAAATAATGGTACCTGAGCCAGCATCTCCCTTTCCAAACATCCACGCCAAGCCAACGGGAAGATTTAGAGCTTCGATGATTTAACGTACTTCAGCCTCGATACACGCACAGCAGGTCTTTAGTAGTTCCAAGACTCGAACCCCTGAATCGGTGGTAATAATGTCGACCGCGAGTTCTCGACCATTGTAGGACAACTAGGCTACTGCAGAAACATACTTTTGCTAAAGAGAGCATTCAACATTAAATATACATATTTTTTATTCATACATCGAAAGCTGTGAAAAGAAACTCTTTTTTTCCCCCATATACCAGTTACTTTCAAACACTTTCAGAAGTGTGAAGTATCAAATATGATATCTAAA
The DNA here is from genome assembly GCA_019974015.1 of Nephila pilipes. Taxonomy (NCBI): domain Eukaryota; kingdom Metazoa; phylum Arthropoda; class Arachnida; order Araneae; family Nephilidae; genus Nephila; species Nephila pilipes. The sequence continues at coordinate 116,407 of BMAW01086450.1, forward strand.
TTTATCTAAAAAGAAGTACTATTGCTTTTTTACGCTTTTAAATCTAAGAGATTCAGGATTACTTATTTAATTTTCTAAATTAGTTTCTTTATTTTTTTTCAACTCCCCAAAAAAATCTAAGATCAATATGTTTGAAAGTCTTAAAAATAGAAAATTGTGTCTTTTCTGAGTATAATGAAAGACAGATAGAAAGTGGGAAAAGAAAAAAATGTACAAATATATTCTACAAAGAAAAGAATATCAAGATAATATCTCATTTTTTGTTAAACGTTTATCCCACAAACTTACAATAATTATTTCGTAAGTTTAGCCTTTCAGCCTGATTTCCTTGACAGTTATTGATTCCCGATGAAAGGCAATTCATAACGTTTTGTATGCTCTTTTGTAATTTTATTCAGTGGAATAACACTTTTTTTTAACTGATGGAAAAAAGTTGATAATAAGAATAAAGAATTATAACAGCACCAATAATAATGATAATAGCACCAATTTTTTTAATAGATTTCTTAAATTAGCCAGCTTATTGATTGCTTTAAAAACTTAGTTCGTTGCTCAAGCTTGACAATATTAAATTTAGTTATCATTGGTTTGGTGAACAGATTAATCGCAGTACATAGTCTTAAGAAATTAGAGCAGTATCAGTGCGAAGATACACAAATCGGGAACATCCTTTTTGTCCGAATATGATTAAAGACAAAGTTTCTAACGGCAAATATCCACTATTTCCAACAATCACGAAAATAATGATGATATTTGGTTTGGATATTCGAAGTAATTCAAGAAATTCAAGACTCTGCTCGTTTTATCAGAAATTCATGTCCATATTATGGGTAATTTACATAACATACTGCATTGCTACATTTTTCAATTTTGATATTTATGGATCACAAACTAGTGAAGTTATTGCCAGAAAAGTCCCAGAAATTATTGCTTTCTGTATCTGGTGGACATTAATGAACAGAAGAAAAGAAATCTATGATTTATTTCACAATATTTATTGTTTGGGTAACGTTTTGAACATTAAAATTCCTTTTTCACGGATATACTTCGGGTCAATGATAACTATATTGATCCCATTACTATCTTGGTTCTGTGTAACCCTACCTATGAAAGAGGATAGTTGCAAAGGATTGTTGTCATATTATAATTTTAATTTTACCTACGTACCAGAAGGTTACCATTGTTATGCTTTAGCCATCATTTTGTTACCACGTCAACTAGCTGTATATACTTTACGGACAGCGATTACAATTATTTATATCATGATTTGTTGTTTATTTCGAAATTTCCTAAATAGTAATTCAAAAACTGGATTCAATACTATCAAACTTCAGCACAATCATTCCATAATATTCATGGATACTTACAAAAGCATAATGAAGGTAATGAATGTTTTTGATGAGATTATGTCTTTACCAATTTTTTTGATCATCACGAGTGACTACTTGGATATGTTTTACGGATTTAATACACTTGATTCATTGAAAATATTTTTAGATAAATCGCCGTTGAAAGCGTATGTTTGGGAAACTATATTCATTTTTCTGAGATCATTGCTATTTTTTTTGGGACTGTCACTCGCTGCCTCCAACGTACACGAAGCTAGTAAAAACGCCAAGCGGATACAGAAAGAAATGTTGGAGTGGATTGTTGCTTCTGGACACAAATATGACCACAACGAAACGCTTCTTTTGTTAGTCGAACAGAACAGTCCCCCATTTGCTCTGTCAGCGTGGGGTTTCTTCTATTTCACGCGAGGTTTAATTTTAACGGCCTTGGGAAGTGTTTTAGCGTATTCTCTTCTAATGTTACAGATATTAAGATAATGTAGTGCAGGTAATTCAAGTACATTGCAAATTTTCTACTACACTGTTCGAGAAGTAAAGAAAAACTTCGAGGAATTCGCTTCTTTAGAAAACAGTTTCACTCTAACACTGGTTTTAGAATTAAGGAACCTGAAGTTATGCAAATCCCCATACAAAACAGAAGGGAATGAAAGTTTTAAAAAGCGTTCAAGATATTAATTGGGAATTTTTCATACGAACATGTACATTGCATCAAGTTTACCTACAGAATTTCGAAATTGATTCTGTTCGTGGAATAAGAATTCCTTTTTAAAAATTTGTGTTTTCAGATGTGCTTTATTCAATCCTTTTTACAAATGGTTAATAATTATTTTTCATTGTATTTCTAAATGAGTAATATCTTCTACATTAATATCATTCTGTTGAAAGAAGCATACAAGGTATGCCTATTAAAGAACGAGACTGAAGCTTTTTTTTTTTTGATATCACATGTATTTACTTATTATCCCTTTAAATATACACCCCTCCTCTATTACTGCGAATCCATGCAAATCTTCCATAGTTCGATACAATGCTAGAAGTGTTCATCTGTCAACTCTTTCAGGATGCGTGCCACTTTTTCTTTCACAGCTTCAATCTTATTCCTTTTAATGCAGATTTCACCGTATGGAATAGAAGTCGCATGGCTCAAGATCCGGGGATAAAATGGATGGTCTAACACTAGGATGCTGTACTCAGATAGAAACTTCTTGACAGACAATAAGGAATGAGTCGGGGCATTGTCTTGGTGGAGAACCCGTGACTTGTCCATCCACAAATCGGGTCGTTTTATCCTTATTCTTTTACGTTCATCAAAAACGTGAAGGTAGTAATGTTGATTAATAGTTTGACCTTTAGGAACCCAGTGAAGCTACACAATCCTACGAATATTAAAAAAAACCAATCCTCATTACTTTGATTCTTAATTTGCTCATTCGAGTTTTCTGGGCTCTCAGGTGAAGATGGGCTCTTCCAGTGCATGGATTAGCACTTCGTTTCAGGATCATAAGTGAAAAACCACTATGTCATACGTTATTACTTTTTCCAATAAGTTTGTGTTATTTTCAATGTCATTCAAAGTGTAAGTACAAAAATATTTTTGCAAGCTTCTTGTTGTGTAAACGTGAGAATTTTAAGCAACATTTTGGCACACACTTTTTGCATGTTAAAATTGTAAAGTAAAATTTGCCATACGGATTCTTTGTTGATTCCTACAGTGTTAGCAATCGCACGAATACTTAACCGAAGGGCAGATCGAACAATATTACCGATTTTTTCGATATTGTCATCCTTTTTGGGCCTGGAATGGAGACCCGGGCGTATATCATCATCAACGTCTTCTCGGCTATCCTGCTTAAGCTACTCAAAAACATATTCTCGCGAAAAAAATCCATTGCCATATACTTTTTTCACTAAATTATAAGTTTCAGTAGTGAATTTTTCCAAGATTCATATGAGATTTCACAACAATTGTTGCTCCTTTACTTTTTCTCCTGCAGAACAAAAAAATAACTCTAATGCAAAAGAAGACCACCGTTATACGGATTTGTTTGCATAAACGAGAGGTACTGCATTCGAAAGAGAAGACTTCTAACTAAACAGTTGTTGGTTACTGGCTTTTGGCGCCTGATTTCTTCTTCTGTAGCAGCGTTAGTCTCGTTATTTGATACCGCACATCGTCCAGTTAAAGATAGAACTTACAAGTGCTTAGTATTCTATAAATAAATTCATACTTTCTTTCCACTAAAAGCAAGCAGCCTAAAAAATTTGAATTGCTTGCTAAAAATAGACCCCAGAATTCGAGATAATGCTGATGAAAGTTCAGAGGATGAGGATATTTTGTCAAAAAAAAACACCCTCCATTAATGTTGCTTAGCAGTGTTTTGACGATGGAAGCATTATTAAGTGTATTTACTTTGTAGTGCTTTTGATTAAATTTGTCTTTTGTTAATTTGCTTTAATTAATATATTGAAACCCAATATTTCCTCTTTGACACCAGTTATTTGCTTCATATAAAAGGAAATTGCATATCACAGCATTTTTAGGACTGTAAAAACCGTGTTGAAAGGGGGAGAATTTCCTGTACTTAGAAAATCGAACTATGAAAGAAATACGAATAAAAATCTGATCTTTAAATAAAGTATGAAACATACAAACGGAACTCGAAGACCACTTTAATGTCTTTCTTCTACTTCGTACAATGAATCACAGAACCTGACCAAAACCGTGTACTCTGTTTGATATATAATAATTGGAAATATACGTTGGACACAGGAATGGGGAATTGATGATGGAATAAGGGATATATAACATCAGTAAATTACAAATGGTATAAATGAGAGAATACGACGCTTAAATACTGTTTCCGTGTGCTTTGCTTGTGATCGGAAAATAAAGCAGTGGCTGAAAATGGTTTTTAATTGACGAGCGCAAAAAAAAGCTTTAAGAAATTTTGTAATCTTAGGAATTTTACTTTTCATTGACTCTGAATGTGTGTGTGTGACTAAATATTTAAATGAAATAACATATACCCATAATTGCCATCAAATTAAAATCTCTGGTACAGTTTTTGATGACAGAAAGGATAACCTTCTAGCTTCTGAAACCTGATGGTACATTTTTTTTAATATTTAGATCTCTTTTACTTTTGAAAAATTGCAAATTTGATTGTTTTAATCATTTGAAGTTTGCATGTTTTTTGGATATTATTTATATGTTGATCCTTTGATATTATTGCTAAATATGTTTCTTCGATATTATTGCTGAGTATGTTTCTTTGATATCATTGTTAAGTAAGTTCCTTTGCAATTACTGCTATGTTCCTTTGGTATTACTGCTAAGTATATTCCCTTGATATTATTGCTATATATGATCCCTCAGTATAATTGCTAAGTATATTCCTTTGATATTTTGCATGATCCTTTGATCATGTTTAATACGTTTATGGAGTTTAACATGTTTATTACTGCTAAGTATATAGCTATAATATTTTTGTTATGTATTTTGCTATGGTATTTTTGTTATGTATGTTCCTTTGGTATTATTGTTAAGTATGTTTCTATGATATTTTTGAAAAGTACTGTAAAGCCTCAATTTCATTTCTATTTCTTTACTGTGCTATCGCAATTTAATAAAGCTCAGTCACAAATTAAACAGCTTAAATAAACAGAAAACCAAATTTTTAACTTTTTTTTTCAAATCTTTTTTATTTTTTTGATAATAATTCACGAGACTATACAAGACCTTCACGCGTCCACTACTAAAGATAATCATAAATGAATAATTTCCATGTCGTTATAAAGGCAGGCCCAAGTCTGGAACTGAGTCTACATCAATCTCGAGGTAATCATAGGTCAAATATCGTTCTTCTTCAAACTTTCCGATTTCTCTATTGCTACTACTATATTAAACTCTTCACAGCTACTGTCGATTCCTCCAATTTCTTGTCCGCTACCAATCTCCTTCAATCACTACGCTTCAATTTATATAATGACACAGATTTACACAACTCTCAAGCTGAAGTTCTTCTACTAAACAATGTTTTAGAAATGTCCAAGAGACTATTTGAAGTTAAACAGGTCTGTGAGCCTGTTGCAGTATGGGTTGCTTTAATATTTTAGTCTGCATCTTTGAAAGATATTATCTCTAAGTACATACGTTCCTTTGATATCATTACTAAGTTATACTGTTTCCAAGTATATTCCCTTGATATTATTGTGAAGCATGTTGTTAGTAACTCTATATAATTAAAAATGTCAATATAGATTATATAATAAACATTGTCATATCGATATATTAAGTCAATATCGATTATATTGACTTACAAATAACATTATGAATATGTATTTTAAATTTATGAATAAAAATTCTTTTCTTGTTTATAATAACAAGTATGACAACTCATTTTTTAAAATGTAATTTTAGGAACGATTTGAACAGAAGGAGTGACAATAACTACAAACCATGTTCAGAGAAGTAATTCTATTAATTAAGTCCTTAAGAAAACATACATTTCTTTTCTAAATATATTCGAGCGTTAGAATATATGCAATCTTTATACAAATCTTCCTTTTTTGTTTTAAATCTATGTATCTAAAAAGTATTTCAGACATAAATTCGATATTTTTTTATTATTTTTGATATTGTTGTGTAAGTTTGTTTTATTATTTCGTATCTTTTATATCATAAAAAATAAACTCTATTATACTTGAAGTAAAATGATTTTAAAGCCACACCCGAAGATAAAAGAAACACAAAGCTAAATTTGATTCATTTAAGCAGTTCTATTCAAAATTTGTTTTCTTTTTTAAATTATCATATCCCATTACAGAGATTAAAAACCTTTTCTTGTTTAAATTACATTGTAATCATAGGAAAGGGCTTCAAACAATTTAGAACTTTCTTGAGTGTCGTGACTATCAGTTTATTGATATTTATTATTGATTTAGTGTAGATGAATCGCAGTTTTCATTAATGTAGTCTTTTATATTGAATTTCAGACTGTATAATACAATGGTAATCATAATTTAGGATAACTCTAGAATGAAAGTATTATTGAGAAAAAAAACGTGTGCAATACACATAAAAGGTGATAATCAATAACAATTTACATGTATGACAATAATTCGTGCTTGACATTGTACAGTGTTTGAACTCTGCAAAAGAACTGAACGACGAAATGCTAAGTACTTCAGCGCAATTTCGATAACAGTGGAAATTAGAGCTTTATATTAAAGCTTGCAATACGTATTAAATGAACCATACTTCTAGCTACATTTAATGAAATTATTCTGGATATATATTTCGGGAATTTCTTGTAGTTACACAATTGAGGAATTATTTATACCAGAAGAACATTAAGCTTAAAAAACGTTTTTGAAATAAGTACTATTGAAGGTATTAAAAAGTCTTAACAAAATTCTGAATGGAAATAAGACCTATCAGGGACATTAACAATTAGTTTTACATTGAAAGAATACATCACAAAAATCTTAGTTCTAAAAATGATTTAATTTTAAAATATTATTGGAAGAAACTGTAATTTCAAATCAAGCTTTGAATTTAATCAAAGTAGTCTAGAGATGATATTATTTACAGAGGAGTAAAGTAATTCTCTATCTGTTCATTGTTTCTCCTCGTGACTCTACTGTAGAGAGAGTGTTATACATTTCAAATAAAGGCCTGAATATCAAGTACCGCAAAGACTAGAACTATACAAAAACAACCAAGGAAAAATATACAATGGTTTTATTTCAAGACATTAAAGTACGACCACAGCTTTTCTCACCAATAACGAAAATTTTGTTCGTTTTCGGCCTGGATGTCAGAAACAACCCAGAAAGGTCTAACTACAACAAAACTAGATGGTTTTTATTTTATGAGAAATTTATGGCTATCTTGTGGGTTATTTTTATTGTGCATGTCACTGGCACAATTATAAAAGGAGACCTAGCTAATCCAAAAGGAAGTATAAGCGAAATAGTATCCAGGAAATTTCACGAGGTTGTTACTTTCTTAATTTGGTATGTACTGAAGACAAGAAAAGGACAAATTTATAGATTATTACATGATATTTATTATTTGGAAACCATTTTAAACACAAAAATACATAAATTTTGGCCACATTTTGGAGCAGTTATTTCTTTAATCGTTCCATTACTATCTTGGTTAAGCATGACTCTGACGTTGGATGAAAACCGTTGCAAGTCTTTCGTATTGTACATCGGTCTCAGTTTTGACTATGTTCCCAATGGTTATCATTGTACTGTATTATACATCCTAATGTTAGGTAATAAAGTTGCTATGCATTCATTGAGAACTGCGTTCACTGCTCTTTACATAATCATTTGTTATAGTATACGAAATTTTCTTAATAAATGTTCAGAAATAGGAACCAAGAAAATGAATGAACTGGACATCAATTATAAAGGTCTTCAAAGTTGTATGGAAACATACGAACACATTGTTAATATTCTGATTAATTTTGAAAAGGCCATGTCTTTGCCGATATTTTTAATTACAGTTAGTGATTTTATAGGCATGTTTTACGGCTTTCTCCACGTCACAGAAGCACCAAATTATTTTTGGCCTAACATGTATAATCTATTGTTTATATTCATCACAATTAGGTCACTGCTGTCCTTTTTATGTGTTTCTATTGCTGCTTCAAACATAAATGAAGAGAGCAAGAAGATCAAGGATGTCCAAAAGAAAATGCTAAAATTACATCTCTCTTCTGAGCATGATAACAGTGTGAAACAATTGTTGTTATTGTATATAACATATAATAGTCCTCCGTTCACCCTCTCTGCTTGGGGATTCTTCAGTTTCTCTAGGGGTCTAATTATCGCATCCTTGGGAACTGTTTTAACTTATTCGTTGCTTATGACGGAAATTATGCACTGATAATTAAAATTTTCAAAGGTTCTTTCCCAATGTAACACATTTGTGAGTTTTCATTTGGCGTTGATGTTTGACTATTAATGATACCCATTATTTTGTACTTTGATTACATCTACGTGTCTTTGTAAGGGAACGGTTTTAACTAATAAGTTACTTATTATGTAAAATTATACGTTGGTAATTAAATTTTGAAAGGTTCTTTCACATTTGATAAGATGATAGAGAGTTTTCAAACGTCGTTGTTAACGCCGTCTTACTGAAACCATTTATTTTACAGTGTTTACGTGCCTTTCTGTATTAAGTTAATAACACGAACAAAACATAATAGTTACATTTCTTAGATTTAAGCTTTGGGTGGTAAGTTTCGCTTAAAATAATTTTTTCTTGTACTTAATCATTAATACCTTTTCATAAATGTATTCTTATGACTTGTGGACAAATTTTCTGTATTTAAATTATTTTTAAAATTATCTGCATAAATTATTTAATGCAATTCATATTATAATTATTTCGATCATTTTAATCAAAGCCTAAAATTATTTAATAATTTCAGTAACGTAACATATCTTTTAATTTGAATATTATTTCAGTCGCTTTAATGAAAGCCGGGAATTATATAATTATATGATTGTTATTTTAATTATCATAATTAGTTACTTTTAAGAATTTCTCTAATGTTATGCGTGTTTTAATTTAAAAATTGTTTAAGTCTCTTAAATGGAAACCTAAAATTATGTAACTATATAACTGTTATTTTAATTACCACAATTGATTTCAACCATGTAATACACCTTTTGATTTAAATGCTATTCGGTTACTCGAATGAAAGCCAAAATTATGTGATTATATAAACGTTATAACTAACTGAAAGGTATTGTGACACTTGTTTTGTTTAACACATATGGGCAGAATATATAATTGTAGAATAATTTATTACTATATTCAGTTTCAAACCCCTTAATATACAACATTCCTTTTTGTGACAAATTTTTAATTTTTTTTTTTATTCTATGTATTTTTATGCATACACTATATTTGTATTATTCTAATTTTATTATTTCATTTCTAGATTATTTTACAGTAACAATAACAAATAATATTTTTTTATTTTCTTGAGTTACTTAATAATACATAATAAATTAATTTCCTTTTACTTCAATAAAGAGAAACCTACAAAATAAAAAGCAATCCTTTTGATTGTATTTTCTATTTATTGATTTCCTCTTCAGTTGCTAAATATCATATTAATTCACTGAAAATGCAAATAAGAACCAATTCCCTAAAACAAGGGTGGCGAACCTTTATGTATCAACGTGCCATTTTTTTCAAAAAAAAAAAAAATGTTTAGTGAGGTCACAGACGTGCCGTCAAATAATTTTGACTTCGTGATTATTGGTAAAATAATACTAAATAATATCAACTCAAAATTCTTTATTTACTACAAAAAAAACCCCATTTTGTAATGTTCCAGCTATACTCGTAATTCAAATTAAAGTAACATTAGTGTGACTTCTACTGTTGCAGATTAGATGACAAATATTAGAGTTATAAGATGTTACTTTTAGCAGAATGTATGCTGAACTGGAGTCGTCTGTCAAACGGTTTCTTCAATGTTCTTCATCTCTAAAAATAATGACTCACAGGCATAGGTGAATGAAAATATGGTTAAAATAGCACGAGCCAGCTTCTGCAAACATTTAAATGTGTCTGGTAACGAATTCCATGTTTCCAAAATTTTGTTATTGACATTTTTATTTATATTACTTGCCAATCTTTCTGTTTCAATTAATTTCAATTATTTCCTTGTTTCAATAAATTTTTGAATCCATATTGAACTAGATTGGAAAACAATCAGCTGCATTTCAAATTCAGCTATTTCCAACCAATTGAATTGGGACAAATTAAGTTTATCAAATGAAGTCAGATCAGGGTACATAATAAACTTGAGTCCTTCCGATAGTTCTGAGAAAATCTAGCTGAAAATTCATTGATTGAAGAATCAATTACAGAAACAAATTCTACTGAGACAGTTTCTTCGCCTGGTTTCTCATATATACCAAAAACGTTGATGCTTTTTTTTTTTTTCAAGTTTGGAAAATACTTGTAGTTTCTTGTAATAATATCTTTCCTGTGTGTGTGTAAAAACATAAAGTTAAGCATCAAAAGCGCGAATGAGATCTATCATGACGATAATTGTTTTATTTGTGCCTTGAATCTTCACGTTCATTTCATTGAAGCGTTGGCATATGTCAGTAAGAAACATTAATTTTGAAAGCCACATAACATTCAACAACTGTGAGTATCGTCCAATTTCCCCTCTTTTTGCAGAAACAATCTGATTTCTTCCAAGCAATCAATAAATCTTTGAAGTACGTTCCCGCGGATCAACCAGCGAACATCATTATACATCCCAGTAAGCCATTGTACAGCGAAGTGACTTCATTTAACAAAGTTTCATACTTTCGCTTATTTAAAGCCTGCTACGAAATGAGATTGACTATTTTTGTGACTACCGCCATCACATTATCAAGAGATATTAAACCACTCTTAGCACACAAGTTTGTTCGGTGAATATTGCAGGGGAATTCAGGAATCTCTCGAATCTCCTATGTCTGTTTGAAATAAAATTATGAAACCAATTTTTTTGCCCCCCATACTTTGAGTATCATCAGTTGAAACATTTTTTTTCAAATCAATTTCTTTCTCAGTAAGCGAATTTTCAACGGCCGTACAAATATATGTGTCCTCTGTAGCAGTTAGCAACAATGATATTGCAATTAATTCTTCCTTAATGACGTTTTCTACGCAATATCGAGCAAAAACAGCTAAACTTGCAGATTTAGTGACGGCAGTGCTTTCGTCGAGACATAGCGAGCAAAAGGAGGAGAGTTAAAGCCAATTTTTTGTTAATCTATTACATTTCTGGCCTGTTTTAAGATTCTTTCTTTTATTATATTTCTAGATAGAGGAGTATCTTTGATGAGCTGAATTATTTTATTTTTATTTTCAAAAAGTGAGGGTGCGCATGCTAACCAGGCTTCCTTCAAAAACTCTCCCTCTATAAAAGGTTTACTATGTCGAGCAATGGCATTTGCAGCCTTGTAACTTGCCATACTCGTATGATAATTTTTGCCAACATATTTAATTATAGACGTAGACTGTTTATTTCTGTCTTTCATTGCACTTCCAATTAATTTCTTTTGCTCTGGTTCGCTTGTTTGACTAACGAATTTGTGATTTGTTTCAAAATGCCGTTTTACAGACAATGTTCTACATACCACTGTTCCAGAACATAAAACACACACCGCTTTGTCGCCTTTACTAATCATGCCATATTTCTCAGTCCACCAAGTTTAAAATTCTCAGATACATATACTATCTTGCACTTTCGTTTTTTACTGAACTAGCCATATTAAATAACAGTTAAAAATCGTAAATATAACACAAATAAACTTTAAAATATAGTTGAGCCAACGAAATTGACTATAATGCTATGCGTAAGCAAATTATGCGTCATTAGCAATCGTTGTCCACGATGTAACTGCAATAACAAACGAACGTGCTTCCTCCCCCCGCCCGCGCCTGAACACTTCGTTCACTCGCATTCGTTCGGTGGCGTGCCCAAAATACTGTGTCGCGTGCTATTGGTTCGCCATCCCTACCCTAAGATCTTTTATAGTTTACACTGATTTTCCGTTCTTTCTGACTGTTGAAAATTGACATATAACAGTTCGAGGGAAAAGTTTATAATAGATTTAATATAAGATATAAAAAAAAAATAATAAAAACACAAATAAATAAAATTATTTTTAAAAGCAACTAAATAATTTAAAAGAAATAAAACCTTTTATTTGTCTTTCTAAATTACCATTTCAAAAGAGAAAAAAAATTAAGCTTATAGTTTTCCTTTTATTTCCCTTCTTTACATTCAAGAGAAGCATGCATGAAATGAAAAGGAATATAAAATAATGCGCAAAAATTTTGAACATAAAACTAATTTTAGAAGAAAAACATCAACAAAACTTCCATGTGTTTATGTGAAGCGTTTTCTAAGTCACATTTCGTCGCAATCAGACGCATTTTTGCATTTTCTTTATTCACGAAGAAAATTTTAAGTTAATTTTTTTTTTGTTTTTAACATTTTAAGTAACTTTCTGTTTGTGTCACAAAGTTAACATTTAATTGACTTTTAATTACAGATGGGATTGCTCTTAAATGAGATATATAGATTTTTTTAAAAATACTTTTTCTATGAAGGTCTATAATAAGAATTGGAATACAGGTAAGCCGGTATTGTAATCGCGAATTTTAGTCAATTGTTTCCTATAGCTTAAAATATTACCGATAATTACACATAGTTTTTACCGATAATTCGGTAAACTATGTACACAATTGTAATACTTTTCGATTCTAATCTTTGTTACGTATTTCCTTCATTATTTAACACTACAGCCACCTTAAATTGTAAATTAAATAGTAAATGAGTTCAAAACTCTAATTGAAGATACGTAAGAGAAAGACGACACACTTGTAACGTTCTGTCCTTCAAAAAATGTGCAAGATGTGCTCTCTCTCGTAATGTCTGGCCTTCGTTTTTCAGCTCTTGCGCCATATTAAAATCTAATATATTAGTCAGTAACCTCTGAACTCCAAATGAAGACATGCAAAAACAAAATAAATAATTTATTAATAATCACTAATAGATAAAGTTGCTTTCTATCTCGAATCCTAATTTACTTAACAATCCTAGATTATGATTTAAATATGAAATATCAGCATACCAATTCACTTTTTCTGAATTCAACAATTTTCACTAACAGTAGCTACGTAGTTTAATACTTTAACAGGAATGGGCTTCAATCCACCAAAACTAATTAATGTGCTTCAATTTAAATTATAAATCTCTATTAAAATTCCATATCCTTAGTCTCCCTTCATTTGATTCAATTCTGTTTCATTCATATATCATTATATCTAGCTCGCCTCACTTCTCTTTTATCAACATATAATTTACCTAATCACGTTTTGTTTTGGTTGGGAAGAAATTGTAATTTTATGCAATTCGAATTACTATAATGTCATCGATACTAGTTAAGAGGATATCGTGAATATCCCAAAGTCACATTTTTAATTAGGTTAACTCTAGTTTATATTCTAATAATAAGGTTTTAGTTTACTAAATCACATTATTCCTATTCCTACATTATTACAGATCCACATTATAACACTTCTATCTTCCTATTCCCACATTATAACAGATTCTACACTTATAACTCTAAGTATGAGTCGCTTCAGTCCAAACAATTTATTAAGATGATTCAATCTGATTTACAAACCTATCAGCTTGTCATTATCTTTCTATCTCCTTTCTCTTCCTTTTCAATTCCATATCACTATTGTTTCTAAATATATTCGCTCACAAATCATACTAATTCAATTCACTACTCTTCTTATCTTCATCTTATTTACCTAATTACATTTCATTTGGTTGCCAAGGAATTGAGATTGTTTTCAATTCAAATTACAAAAAGTACCCGAGGTTAGAGAAGAGAAAACCATGAATTTTCAAGCGTCTCAATATTATTAAGAGGATGAGAACTATAGAATATTCAATCAAAAAGTAAAACTGCATTCAAATATAAAATCGTGGAAATTGACTAAACGCAGACATCCGTGTGATAAAAATAATAAACATACAGATAACCACTTTATAACACAAGAATTACGTTCCAAAAAATTGCCATGTTATGCCAATCAGTATTATACGATACAAAGAACTAATATGAAAAGAGGGATTAGGTTCCAAAATTTAAAAAAAAAAACCACGCTAATATATTTTCATGTTTAAGATAAATATATTTATTAAAATGTTTGTTAAGATGCAATCCATATTAACATGAATTCAACGATGTTTTCTTCGTCACATCACTAAGCACTTTTAACGGAGGTCGTTTTCTTCATCCTTTGAGCATTTTTCTGCATTATCTTCAGATCTATCATTTTACAAAAAATCTGTTGTTTTAGATCACTCGTTTTTAGTTAAAAGATCTTTATAATTTTTTTATATGGCTCTTAGCACTTTTAAAGTTTTCTTTTAAATTTTGTGTAACTTTCATTTGAAGGATCGTGATTTAAGAAATATGCCTCTAATTTTTCGGCTAAGCCTAGGATTTCATTAATGCTTTGTAAAGTAAACTTTTTAACTTCTTCGTAATCACCTATGCTATCATCCTCTGAATTATGGATTGCAGGTATCATTTCTACCAAACTCTCTTAATCAGTTTCATGTTTCACCAGTAATTCTTGGCTACCTTGTCCAATCATATCATCAAAGCCTTCTCCTCCCAGATACTAACTTCTACTACATACATTCTATATATATTTTCTACTATCTCCATCAAATTTTCATTTTCAATTGACTCTGGTCATATTTCCCCCCAACAATCATTTCATGTCACCGGTTTTATTTTCTGATGAATGAGTTTATTAGATGGATGAGTGTTAAAGAGAGAGTCTGTCTATATATAAAATCCCCGTGTTTTACGTGGAGGAATTCAATTATCGAGCTGTGTTAGAGTGAATCCGTGCAATAGAAGTATTGTATTATACGAGGATTACGGCCATCCTGGTTGTAACTGAAATATTAAATTTTGCTGATTCAGGAAAAGTGTAATGCATACAATTCCTTCTACCTTTGCAAATAAATTATCATGAAAAAGAAACATAACTTATTAATCAAAGCAAAAACAGAAGTACAAGATGATCCACTTCTGGAACAAAAAACGTGTCAATATTTCACTTGAAAAATTTAGAAACATGTTATCAATTTACGTCGCAGTGAAAAAAACCTAAAGCTTTGATAAAGATAAAACAGCTTTAAAAAGTGGGCAAAGTCTGAATGAATTGATTTTTCATGACGATGACTTATGGAAAGTAATAGATTGATTAATATAATACATCCGTGGAAAGTAGTGGATTGATTTATATAATACCCTGTGAAGTTGATGGAACACGAGGAATATAGGCGACAATCTCGTAATTTTTAACTATAATCAAATGAAATGGACGATAACTGGGCTGGAACTCTACTTTCTTAGGTTTCCCACCACGACAACTAAGAGGTTTCAGGCCAGAAAAATTTAATATGCATCAGAGCTGCTAAAGGTGGTCTTTAATGGAATCAGGGCTCGAGCATTTGGTTCTATTAAAATATTGCCGAATATGAAGTCGTGCCCCTGACTGCTCGGCTACTATGTCCGAAACTTTTTCATCAAATACCAAATAATAATAAAAAAACAAATAATTTTAGAAATAATAATCCGATATTTCATTTTTTTAAAATGATTCTTCAAGTTATTAGCTTGACAAATTTCGTAGATAAATTTATGTATTTCATGTGGAAGCAATAATCAAAGTGTATTAAAAATAATTCATGATATTAACTTTTAAATTATAATTAGTGAATGCAAATCAATAATTAAAAATAGTGTGATACTTAAAAAATAATCAATGTTAAATTTTTATTATTTCAGTTAAAATCTGGCTAAACATCAAATAACATTGCGAAATTTCGACTCGAATCCAATAAAAATATCTTAAATATGTAAAATGTTGGTTTCTAAAATTTTATTTATACTATTCTTAAAGAAGTAGAACCCATTATATAATTCTTAGATTTCTGTGTTTTGGTGGTTGTAATAATAATTCTGGTAGCAGTTTATCATCTATAAATCTATAAAATTACGAAATCTATTACAACTCACTTGGAAAAATCATTATCCTGTTATGAATGAATGAAAATAAGAGATTTTAATAAAATTTCGATATGATTGTAATTCAAAAGTGTATTGTAAAGAAGAAAATATTTTTAATTAACTCTAAATTATTCGTAACTTAAAACTTTTCTTACATGCAAGAATTCCAAGTACATTTTACGATTATAAAACAAAAGACATTTTTAAGATTTGCAAAAGGCTATTTTCATTAAAAAGAAATTGCACTCGATAGGAATTCACAGAATGAAAATTATATTTCAAATGGTAAGTTTAAGAATGTTTTTGGGAGTTATTTCATCACTTGAACAATAAGAGAGCCTTGAAATTTAAATGATGGTATAATTAAAGTTTTAATGCTAGAATAAAATCAATGAATATTTTTGAGTGCTTTTCTTATGAAATATCTACATTCATATATATCAAGATACTTTCCAATCAATACTATTATCAGAAACATGGTTCTTAAAAATTTCTATATCATTGGCTTACTTATCTCATTAATATTGAAGAACAGAAAAAAAAAAGAAATTTACTAACTAATATATAGTCAAGATTTCTTAGCTCAAAAGTGTCTAGCAGAAAACTTTGTTTTAGATAAAGTTAGGAACTCTTGTGATTTTTGGTATCCTGTGTCTATTCTGGATAATTATAACTGCATCTATGAATTAAAATGACTGCAGATAACTAGTATTGTACAACAGTCTTGCTTACATCTTTACAACACATAGAAGTTATTTCTAAGTCATGCTTATTGCTTCGCTCTTTCGTCCTTTTTATATACACATTACGCGTGAAAGTCGCAGTTACTTACGAAATAATTTCCTGCTTGATACAAAGCATTGTTAACAGACAGAGAGAAATAGGAATGAAGAAAGCTGTTAAAGCATGTCTAGAATTAATTAGATTCAACGTAATTTGAAAACTTACAAATATGTTGGTAAAATTCAGAGTTCTTCCGACGATGTCATGTGTGTTCTTACTATTATATTTTTTTAATCATAATTAGAGAGTATTAAGTATTTTTATGGTTTCCACAGGTACGCAACTTTTCCGAATTTAAGAATCATTGATATGAGTGGCATAAAATTTTTATTAGTAAGGTTAACTATAGTAGCTAACTTATTAGTAGGCTTTTTGATTTTGTATTTTTGTACAAGAATCATTTATATTAGTATTAATTCTTAAAGTTGCTAACACGAGTGTATTATATTTGGTGTTTTAGGTGCACGTCAGTTATTTTTGAATTTTATTGTGTTCATAATTGTAAACATTTTTTTATTGTGTTCATAATTGTAAACACAAAAATGTTGATCGAATACTGCAACAATATCTGACAGTCAAATTGTGTAAACTTGAAAAATCGCTTGTTGGTACAAATTTTCAAAACTCAATATAATTTGGAACATTTGCAATTGAAATAAGTTCCTTATATATGCTTTTTAGGGTAGTATGGTGCTGTACGTCAATAATTTTAGTTTGAAGTTCAGGTGGGTAACAACCTACGTCTTGTAAATAAATTTGAAAAGGATTTGTGAAAAGATCAATATTTTTTATCTTCTTGAACATTATTGAACCAAGCATTTAATGAATCCTGCAAAATAAATATTATTACATTTTTAAATATATCATTGTTCAGAGCATTATTGACCCTGGATGTTGTTTCCTTTATTAATATGAAATAAGGTAATCTTTTTTATTCACCAAAGCAGCAACGAAAAAGAGAAAGCCTATTCACGAAAGAGGATATATGATTAACGAGGATAAGAAATATATATTCCCCCCTGTAACTGCAAATTTAAATTTAAAAGTCTTAAAATACCTGTGAGAAAAACTAAATTACAAGCTTCATTCTTGAGTAGCAAGAACACACTGGACAATTCATCATTTCCTTCCAAATATTTTAAAACAAACTCTTTCAAATTCCAAAATCTTGCAAACTGCACTTGCTTTTTGCCAGCACACACTACAACGAAAGAGTAACTCCCCATCTTCTTCCAGAAAAGCTCCCGAAATCGCCTTCGATTCAGAGCTTTGTGTTATTTTAAAACACTGCACTACAAAATAAACAACAGAAGACAAGTTAAGTTTTTAGCACATGCAGTTTCTCGATGGGTAATTAGAATGATACTTACAAATCATTCTTCTCAAATAATTTTCTAAGAAATGTAACAAAGCCTTTTATCCTGCCAACCATGCAAGACACTCAGCTTGTGCAAATGCTACCTAATTTAATACAATATAATTTGTTAACTTCCATTAAATGTTTAGTTCTTAAAAATGTCCTCACCAGTAATTAAAACAAGTTTACGCAAATCAAGAATTTCTACGATATCAAAATTTTCATTTGTGTAACGCACAAATCTACTTCACTGCGCATTATCTGTGAAGTCACAGCTTTCATCCAAAGCTAGCGAAAAATGTTTGTAATATTGTCATCCAGAGACAATTTGTGCTCAACATTTTGGAGCTTGTCATCTGTACGACGTATGATGATATTTTGAGACAAAGTTACTTTATAGAAAATATATTTGACTTTTATATCACCGACATATTGAGCAAATGTTAGCAGGCTATTTTTGATTATCTCTTCTTTGTCAGAGTAAAACTTTTTATTGCGATCCTATAACAAAGAAAGTTCAGTTCAAAGAAAGCCTTCACCTCATTTCCAGTTCCGTCGCTTCTTTTGTGGAACTGGGATTGTTGGACGGCTATTCATTTCTTTTTTTTTTTAAATATAAAATCTGTTTGCAACCATGAACCGGCAGAATATTTGCTGTTGAAATCACTACGCAGTTATTTGAAATGTAAGTCAAGATTAAACTCCTTCGGTACTGCTGCACAATTCCAACATAAACAAACAAACAGGCTCAGAAGAACTCGTATTTTACCATGTAAACAAAAAATGCTTTTCCTATACAGTATTAAAATCACGAATTGCAAAATCCTCTTCAAATATTCTTTTCCATGTTGACGGTTTACTCATGGGCATTGTAAAAATAAAAAAATAAAAATTTTAACGGCCCACAACATCAAAATTTTTCAGAATTATTTAAAAGAAAACTTTGCGTCTTCCTCGGTGTTTAAAATCAACTGATTCATGGAAACACAATGTCGAACTCGTTTCGACAAGGCATTTGAAACCATTCGACTCGTCCCATGACCAAGCTGTCTAACCCATCATTGTAATGTTATCAGGGTGATTTTTCCGAGAAAACTGATTCTGTAGCAAATGAGTAGATGTTTTACGGATTTTGACAAAATTTCTAGAGGCAACATCCTTTTATTTTTCAGTTTATTAATTTTTTTTTTAAAATTCAGATTTTTTTTCAAGTCTTTGCGTGCCACTGTTAAGATTCCGTCGAGCCGTACTGTGATACTCGCTCTGAGGGTTAGTCATCCCTATTCTGGTCCCATCGATTCCCTAATCACTCCTCAGTGATGGGATAAAGACCACCACGAAATGCAAAATCGCATAAAGAAAAGCCTCAGTTCTACTAAGACATGATCCTACTGCAGTCAAATTGTGAAACATAGTGCTAGATATAATTCCTCCTTACACGAGGCAAAACACGATTTATACACAAACAATTAGCGCTCCAAAGCGACCTCCGAATTAGAAATTCGCTGTCTAATATTTCTTTTTTATACAAATTGAGGATAGCTTTGCTCCTACGTGCTTTGATAAAATGTGCTGAAATACTAATGATTTGCATATCACAGAAGATTGTACCTTTCACGAAAATTAAACTTTCGTGAAAGTTTGTTGCTTGATATATTAATAGCGTAGCAATTTAAATGAACGTAAGTGCTTATAAAAATGTACATTTTCAGATAATTTAATGAATACTTCCGAAAATCTTCTTGTGGTCTTAAAAAAAAAGTTCGTAATATTAAAAATGTATATTTAATAGCTATTCCTTTAAAAATATATCTTCTTTAATAATATGATACCTTACAAAGTTATTAATTTCTAATCTATTAAAAATGAATCACTAAGGTTTTCCGAAAGCTTAGACTGATTATTTAGATCACTTCTTTTAGCACACACAATTATATCATTCAAATCTTACAAAAATACGAAACTGCATTCTCCAGTTAAAAAATAAAAACTTCCTTGTTCTGAATAGTAAATTTTCATGTTTTATTTTCAATTCATGAATATTAAAAAAAAATGCATTTCTTGGGGTATTAGTACATTAAAAATGAAAAGCCTTTTCACTTTTCTAACAAAGATATGAAATTCTAAATATCGAAAATTCATTACGTGTTTTTAAGCTTTCCATGGTGATCAGTCTCAAAAACAAACACATGTCTAGAAACCAAGAACTTTCTATGATTTTAAAGAAGCCTCTTGAAGAGTCGTAATCTCTTTCATAGACTTTGTATAAAATTGTCGGAATTGTATTAACACGACAATCATAACAAATTTTATAAATGTTTCTAAAATTTGAGAAAAAAAACTGACTGTTTTTTTTAATATGAAAACCTGTTCTGGAGAACTCAATGACCGTTTTCAACCGTTTTCTTCAATAAAAAAGATTCTGTTTATCTTTGGTGTAGATGTCAGTAGTCATGGGTCACTTACAAGAAGCAAAATGTCATTATTGCGAAATATATATCAGAAATTTATGTCATTTTTGTGGATTGCTTATTTTGTTTATGTTATGGCATCAATTATAAGGTTTGATGTTTATGTAAAGGAATATAACATCACTATCATTCTAGCTAGAAAGTCAACCGAAATTATAGCATTTCTAAATTGGTTCGTTTTACAGAAGAGAAAAAAAGAACTTAATAATTTACTACCCAGAATTTCTTTCTTAAGCACAAATTTAAACTCGTTTGGGGCAAAGTGTGGAAGTTTTGTTGTTTTCGCAATTCCATTCCTGATCTGTGTAATCATAACTGTACTTATGAAACAAAACCATTGTGAATCTTCGATAATACATTACAGCCTTGGTTACCTCCATGTGTCACATGGTAATTATTGCATTGTTTTCTTCTTCATCAATTTGTGTCGTTTTCTATTCTTGCAGACATTGCGAAATGCAATCGCAGTCATTTACGTTATCAGTTGTTGCATGATACGAAATACTATTAATAAACATTCAAAAGAAGGATTGAAAAAAATCACTAATTCACCCGTAAATCTTAAATACATTGAAATATACATAAAAACACATAAACATGTGGAAAAGATGGTGAATTATTTTGAAGAGGTAATGTCATTGCCAATTTTTTTGGTGATAGTCAACGAGTACATGAATCTCTTCTACGGGTTTCAGCAACTCGATAATACGCATAAATTCGCAGTGACTAAGACAACAAAATATCATTCTTTTGGTATTTTATCTATGTGTCTGAGATCATTCGTAGCATTTATGAGCATCTGTCTTGCAGCATCCAGCGTACACGATGCTAGCAAAAACGCTAAAAACGTTCAAAAAGAAATGTTAGAAAAGGTTATCGATTCTGGAAATCACACTTATCGCAATCAACTCCTTTTTCTCACTTATAACAGTCCTGCCATCAAATTGTCTGCTTGGGGCTTTATCTTCTTCACTAGAGGCTTAATTCTGACGGCTCTGGGAAGTATAATAGCCTATTCCTTACTGGTTAATCAGATATTAGTATAATAATACAATTCTGAGAAAATACTGTATACTTTTGAAAAGTACAATTCTTTTTTCATCTTTAATCAATGGAATTAACTAGATTTCTTTCTTAAGCGCACTTTTATTAAATATTTCTATTCATACCGAGATTATATTTTGTCTCACTACAAAAATGACGAATAAAATAAAGGAATCATTTGGAATTCGTATTGTTGTTTCTATTAATATGTTATTGATACACAATGATGTAATGGGAAGCACGAATTTTGCGTGTATTACATTTATATAGTTATTTCTCATAAGTATATCAATAGTTGATATTATTCCTCCTGTTCTCTATTCCTCAAATGTCTTGGGGGGGGAGGAGAGGGCGAGATTGCCTTCTTACTTCTAGCTCAAAATATTCCTATAACCATTAAGGTCTGCCGATGGAAGGCATCAAGGAATTTTTTTTCTCTTCATCGTTAAGTCCATTAATGTAACTTGAGAAGCACCTTTCTGAATGAATAAGGGCAACCTCAGAAGATTGTTTGCACCATTGGGTGAACGTGAT
Source organism: Nephila pilipes (assembly GCA_019974015.1). Lineage (NCBI taxonomy): Eukaryota > Metazoa > Arthropoda > Arachnida > Araneae > Nephilidae > Nephila > Nephila pilipes. The sequence goes on from BMAW01086450.1 coordinate 138,597, forward strand.
CCTGGGACATAATAAAATGTTCCTCGTCCTTTATGTTACCCGATTCTTCAAAACAGCTAATGATCCTAAGAAAGTCCACAAGCAGCAAACCATACCAGAAATAAGTTTTCATGTTTTATAGTTGGAACCAAGCAGTCAGAATTGAAATGCTTCTGTGGGACGTCGTAAAACCAAACTGTTTCTGTTATGAGAAACAAAGTCAAAGACAATTCGTCGCACCGAATTTCAAATATTTAGTTATCATAGTGTCAGTTTTGATACTCTCTACACACCAATATGGCCTTTGGTGGCGTTGATATCATTCATGGAGTGTTTGTATTTTGTAGTAACTGTCATACAAATCTAATTTGTGAAGGCTCCTGGTGATCCGTTATGCAGGAAAAGGGAAGTTTTGGAGCGACGCTTAAATGCTTTGTTATATGCTCAACTATAGATGTACAAGTGTGATACAGTTGAATGAGTACTATTGATCGCTGATGCTTTGACTTACAATTTTTAATAATATTGAACAACTGATGCCTTATTTATTTCTGTACTATTTGTTGCAGATATTTGATTTTCTATCTAAAACAAATAGAAAATTTTCTGTATATTCTATTCGTATACATAACAAACAGTGGTATCTACATTGTAAAATAATTGTATATGTGCATCTTTTGTTCTTTTTCGTAGGTGTTTTCAATACTTTACTTACCAGTTTGATGCACTTACTTGCAAAATTCGCTAAATAAATCTATAAATATATGCTATTTCAATAAAATGCAAATTGCACTTGATATGAATTCTCAGAATTCAAATCAATTTCATTTGGTAGTCTTAAAAATGATTTTTGAAAACTTATTTCATTATTTAAACAATTAGAGAAGCTTATGATTTAAATGTGGACAAAAACTAAGTTTTAATCACTTGTTAGATAAGTGGAATTCTTTAGATCTCCTTAGAGATGATATAAGATAACGAACTGAAATTTATAAAACTTATTACTTCAGAGGAAATTAAGATCATACTTTTTCACAATAAATAATCTGTCTTTTCCGACAAATGAAAATGTTATTTAAGTTGTTATTCTCCCAAAATCTTCATTCTATTTCAAAACGTTTCATTGCTCTAACTGGAGTCAATATTTTGTTAATATGAATCGTTTTTGTGTAAAATATACAGGTATTGCTATGGATGCGACATATCAGGTTTTATAGTCCGTTATAAGACCATTTTAATTTTTAATGTTATGAAAGAAATAAACTTTCCAAATATAATTTAAACAAATTAATTATGTTGTAAGAATATATTTATTACAATTAGTTTTCAATAAATTTGAATAATGTAATAAATGATTAAGACGACAAAAATATTAAAAATAAATGAAAAATCACTGTTAATAAAATAAAAATTAATATGATTTTAGTCCTCCAATTTTCTTTATAACTTTAAACACTGCTTTTCATTGAAATGCCTAGATGGTTTAAGTTCAGTTTCAAAACAAAATGTGTAATTATTTTACTATGGCTACTTCCAATTCTTAGGTTGAAGAAATATCTTTTTTATTAGCATAAATTTTGTGACATACTGTACCTCATAGGTTTTTTACGGGGTTTAAGTCTGGATTTCGACATGACCATGGCAAAACAATAACTTTTTCTTTTCAAAACCATTCCAAGGGGGATTTAGATATTAGGTAAGAATCTTTGTCCTGCTGAAATACCCAATTAGCACCACCTAATGAATGCCCAAACTGTATGAGATGATCGTATAGCATAGCTTGATGCAATGCAGAGTCCACAAGTTCCGAAATTCTCCATAAATCGCACAATCCACCAAGACTAATCAAACCATTTTACTGATCCTCCTCTCATTTGTCGATTGAAGCATTCTTTTAGTTCCTTCCTCAAATTCTTGGTTTGGTTTCATTAACGTGACACTAGAAGCAACATGGGGGCGATTGGTGACGAACCTCGTAATTTTGAACCTCTCATATTCTTGCAATAGTGTTTGTTGCCATCGGGGCATTGTTAAATTTCCTTTCATTATGAGCTCCTGAGATCGTGCATGGCATTCTATAATCTAATCACAATGATGGGTTCAAGACCACCTCAAACTGTAATATCACAAACAGAAAAAACGCAATTACACTAAGCCACGATCCTAATGCTGTCAAATGTGACTGATGCTGATAGGAGTTTTTTTACAAGAGAAATATCACGAGTTAAGTACAAACAACTAATGTACTGACACGAACTTCTGCTAGAGAAATCCGCTATCCAATGTTCCTTTTTCATACAAATTGTTGATGACATTGCTCCTACCAGCTTTATTAGAAAGGAACTGAAATACTAATGATTTGCATATTCCAGCAGATTGTAACTTTTGGTTGCTTGCCGTATTCATGGTATAGCAAATGCAAATTAAATGAACAAAAGTGCTAACACATCGATCAATAACTCCCGAGTCTAACATTGAAAACAAATATAGTAAATTTTTTTTTATTCATCATCATAACACCTTTTGTTAATCACCTTAGTGATACAATCGTTCCAACGCTTTTTTCAAATCTTCCCAATTTTTTTTTTTTCTTTTTTTTCGCAAGAAATCTTTTGTTGCGAGTAAATAGCGATAAACAGCTTTCTGAATCATCGACTCGTTGCTGTTTTGTTCGAAAGCACCGGCACCCACTTGAAAAAACCTCCTTTTTCACTTCACTTCAAAAAACCTTTTTCCTGGTCCGATCGACTTAAAATTTTGACACGTTTCAAGCAAAGGTTCGTACTCTAGAAAGACCTGGTTACTGGTTTACTACGAGCGCCATCTCTGGGTTAGTCTCTGGAGTTATTGATCGATGTGTTAATAAAATGTAAATTTTTCCTTCATCTAATAAATACTGACGGAAATGTATAGTGGTTTTAAAATTAAGAGTTGCGTATTATTAAAATTATATGTTCAATGAATATTTATTTAAACGAGAAAGTTTCCTTAATGATTTAATAACAGCTTAAATAGTTGGCCGATTTATACAGTTACCGATTATATAATTCGCCTTTTAATACACGCAAGTAAATCATTCAAGTCCTATTCAGGTTCGGAAAAACGTTCTCCAGTTTAAAATACAAAAATCATGTTTTTCTAAAATAATATTTTCATTTTCCAGTTTTCAAATGATAATTATTTAAAAACCATTTGTTAGGCTATTGATAAATTAAAAAGTAATCCCGTCTTTCAATTTCCAAACAAAGATATTCAATTCTAAACATTGAAAATTCATTACGCGTTTCCAGGCTTTCCATGGTGATCAGTCTCGAAAACAAACACATATCTAGAAACCAAGATTTTGCTTCATTTTAGATTCGTCAAAGGGACCTCTTGCTGACTCGTGATCTCCTTTACAGAATTTGTATCAAAAGGCCATTATAGTATTTATATGGCACTTATAAAGTATGTAATTGAGAAAAAATTGTTGAGACTGTTGTTAACATGAATGCTTCTACAAGAGGGCTGAATAGACGTTTACAACCGTTTTCTTCAATAACAAAGACTCTGTTCATCTTTGGCTTGGATATTAGTAGTAATGGTACACTTACAAGAAACAAAGCATCATTAGTGAGAAATATATATCAGAGATTTATGGCATTATTGTGGATAATTTACTTTGTTTATAGTACGGTATCAGTTATAAGGTATAGTGTTTATGGAAGGGTTTATAATACCAGCATCGTTATAGTTAAGAAGTCATCTGAAATTATTACATTTCTAAACTGGTTTATTTTACGGAACAGAAATAAAGAACTTAATAATTTATTATTCAGCATTTCTTGCTTAAAAACGAATTTAAACTCATTTTGGATTAAGTTTGCTAGTTTTCTTACCTTCGCAATTCCATTTCTAATTTTTGTAAGTGAGAATGTACCTATCAAACAAATTTATTGCAAATCTACGATATTATATCACAGTCTTGATTATGTAAATTTGTCAGAAGATGATTATTGTATTATTTTCTTCTTTTTCAATTTGTGTCGTTATCTATTCACTCAAACATTAAGAAATGCAATCGCAGTAATTTACGTTATCAGTTGTTGTATGATGCGAAATTCTATTAATAATCATTCAATAGCGGGATTGAAAAAAATCACTAACTCACCTGATGCTCTTAAATACATTAAAATATACGTAAATACACACAAACAAGTGGAAAAAATTGTTGATTATTTCGAGGAAGTCATGTCTTTGCCAATTCTTTTGGTAATAATCAACGAGTATGTGAATTTGTTTTACGGATTTCAGCGACTGAACAATTGGAAAAAATTCACAGTGGCTGAGACGGCGCGAACAAATTATCTAGGTGTTTTATTTATGTGTCTGAGATCATTAGTATCATTTCTCAGCATCTGTCTTGCGGCATCAAGCGTACACGAAGCTAGCAAGAACGCTAAAAACGTACAAAAAGAAATGTTAGAAAAAGTTATCGATTCTGGAAATCATACCTATTGTAATCAACTTCAACTATTTCTCACTTATAACAGTCCAGTCATTAAATTATCGGCGTGGGGCCTTATTTGGTTTACTAAAGGCATAATTCTGACTTCCCTGGGAAGTATTTTAGCTTATTCCTTGCTCGTGATTCAAATTTTAGAATAATAATGCAATTCTGACAATGATGTACATTAAAATATACAATACATTCTTAAAAAATGCTCATTTTTTCATTTTACAGTCGATGGAATTATGTAGTTTTTTCCCTAAACTCATCTTCTTTATAATTAACAGTTCTGATTGAGTTTGTACAATGCAAAAACGTCACATAAAATAAAGCACTATATATATATATATATCGTCCACTTACTTTTCGTCTGCGGTTGTTCTCATCGAGCCATTTTAAAGCTTCTCCCATTGCCATGAGGAGGCAGGTTAAAATAGCTTTGTGGAGACTTCGAAATTGCGAGTGTTGTTACTAATCACTTGTAATATTGATACTTATACAATTTCAGCCACCAGGGAGACAGAGGAAGGGGGAACGAAAGAGCTTGCTCTGGTAATCTGGTAAAACTGTCCCCCCCCCAAAAAAAAAAAAAAAAAAAACTATCTAACCTTCTGGACCAGTCCGGATTTCCGTCGACCGCCGAAACCTACCGAATTCATCTTCGATGGTAAGAAAACATTGGAACAAATAGATTCATCATCTTCGGTGTGCAACCAAAGTTCTCTGTGGCAGTTTGCTGCATGCTCGCATCTCACTTTCACTGATATCTACGAGGTTACTCTACAATTGTTCTTTCTCATCATGCTTCATGCCTAGCGGGACAACTTACAGATATTAAGTACTTCCCTTCTGTTTTACCCCAGCAATTAATTTTTGTAAATGTTTAAATTAATTTTCTTTTGATTTTGCTCTATTTGCACGAGTGTTAACATTCCATTTATGCATAATACTATGTTTTGTTTGATCAATAAAAGTTAATGTTATAAATATCAAGTTGTTCTAGATCATTTGAAACTACTGATACAAGTAATTTCAAGATATGTGTATGCTTGCGCATCTTACAGCCTCCTTCATGCTCAAAATATTCCCATAACGGTTAAGGCCTGATGGCTGAAGGCACCAAGGTAATTGTTTTTCTCCATCACCAAGTCTATTAAAGTAACTTATGAAGAACTTTTATGAAAAAATGGGCATATATATCATCCGTTCTGAAGCAAGGACATTCCACCACATATAATTACACTGCTGGCCACACAAAATGCAACACCCTGAAGGAAGCATGCAAACCATGTGAAATTTATATCATGCGTTTGCGACGATGAGCAAAGCAAATCATTAGCATTGCAGCGCAGACACACATCACGGGCGACTGTAGCGCCACTCGCAAGCGCTATATAAGGGGAGAACAGATTGGCGATTTGAAGTATGGCAATTGTTTTTTCGTGCGTAAGCTGTTTACCTATGCCTCGTGTAAGACATCGAGCGTCTTTTGACCAAGTTTCTGAATTCGACCGAGGAAGAATAGCAGCCTATAGGGATTGCGGATTATCCTTCAGAGAAATCGGTCAACGTGTTGGACGAAATCAAGCAACTGTGATGCAGATCTGTGATCGCTGGATGCAGGATGGAACGACGGATCCACGGGGCCGATTGCACCCACCTCGTTGCATCACTGTCCGTAATAACAGGCAGATTGTGCGCATGGCAGTGATGGATCGCGCAGCCACATCACGAACCATAGTCCAACAGATTCAGTCTGCTATGCATGATTCGGTGTCCGCTCGTACCATTCGACGTCGTTTGCAGCAGAGTGGAATGTCCTCAAGGCGTCCATTGCTTCGTTTACCCTTGACTCGAAACCACAGGTGTTTACGCCACCAATGGAGTAATGAAGGGCGGATATGGACAACGGAATGGAACGACATTGTGTTTACTGACGAATACCGCTTCTGCCTGCAACATCACGATGATCGGATTCGAGTTTGGAGACACCGGGGTGAGAGGCTGCTGAACTGTTGCGTTATACATCACCACACTGGTCCTGCACCCCGTATCATGGTTTGGGGTGGTATTGGATTTCACTCCCGCACTCCTCTAGTACGCATTACCGGTACACTGAACAGCCAGGGCTACATCTCTGAGGTGTTGGAACCCGTGGTCCTCCCATACCTTCAGCGCTTGCCATCAGCCATATTCCAACAGGATAATGCGAGACCACATGTGGCAAGCAATGTTCAAGAGTTCTCCTTTACCCATCAGATTGAATTGCTTCCTTGGCCTGCTTGTTCTCCCGATCTATCACCAATCAAAAATGTGTGGTCCATGCTTGCACAACGACTGGCCCGGACTACACCACCCACTGCTACACCAGATCAACTTTGGCAATATATGGAAGTCGCATGGACCGCTGTAGCCCAAGGATACATCCAAAGCCTCTTTGATTCTATGCTGAGGCGTGTGGCAGCGGTTATAGTCAACAATGGCGGCTACACTAACTACTGATTTTGTCATCATCCTCACTTCACAAGAGGCTGTAATTTTAATCGTTTAATTTTTGTACAACATGTTATCTGCCAAATAAATTTCGCTGTGATATCTCTGGTCCTTCTGGGTGTTGCATTTTGTGTGGCCAGCAGTGTATTTGAATAATTGGGATGTCATAACGTTTAAAAACGTGAAAATATACTTGAGCTGTTCACCGATGCTGGATTAGCTATCAGTCCTAAGAACTGTCTAAAAATAGCAAATCATTCAATCAAAAATACATTTCTGTGATTTACGATTGGAGCGAAACAATCCGATGGAAAGGTTTCTGCAAGATATCACAAAAACAAACTGTTTCTATTAAGTGAAATAAAGCGAAAGTTGATTTATTATGCCAAATTTCAGTCTTCCGTTTCAATTATCGTGGTGTCAGTTTTGATGTTCTCTGCACAATTATATGCATTTTTTGCATTGATATTAGTGTTAAGGTGCTTGCGATTTGCGGCAAAAGTCATAAAAATCTAATTAGTGAAACTCCTGGAGAGCTTTTTTTCTGGAATTCGAATCTTATGGACAGATGTTTATTCCACTGTTGTATGCTTAATTATGGATTTTTCAACTATGGGTGTGGTTGAATGAGTTCTATTGTTTGCTGATGCTTTGCCTGACAATTTATAATAAAACTAAATGACAAGTTACTTGATAGCCACCAAAGGGGCTATTGCTGTAGTTAATTTATTTTCTTGGTTTCTACAACCACAAAATTATATAGTTGACCACTTTTCAAAATGTTTCCTCAGATGCTTTTTAAAATTTTATCGTAAAATAATTTTTGTTTATATTTAATGCCTTTTTTCACTAGAAATGAACTTAATTTTCAAAAATATGCCATGATAATTATCATTTAAACTTTTTATTCGGACAAAATAAAATATATAGAAAATATAAGTATTTTATTTACCGATTGTGATTGATGTATTACCTTAAATTATATTATATCAAGAATCAAAAATGAATCGAAAACGAAATAAAATTATTCAGAATTTTAAAACAGTTATGTGGAAGCCTAAAGATTTTCGAACTACATCTTTCTAATTTTGCTTATTTCTTGGAATGTTTTTGAGTGAAAGGATTTTTATATTGATACACCCTTATAAGCTAACAAATAACAAAATATCTATATATATATATATATATATATATATATATATATATATATATATATATATATTAGCTCTCATATGAAGGAAACAGCACCTCCTACATCGCTCTAAAAGTTGGCTTAAGAGCTTGTTTTAACTTCTTTGGTAGGTTCTCCCATTATTTCATTTATCAACTGTATGTATAATTTCATATCAGAAAATTTTGTAATTCAGTGTGAAGTGCTTTCATTTTTAATTTCAAGCCGCTGTTTGTTATCAGATATTTCTATAAAACTGGATAACAAATAGTAGGTGCAATACAAAAACTACAAGACAAGTGCTTCTAAATAGACATAACTTCTTACGGTTGTGATTTATTTTTATTTTTCAAATTGTTGAGTGTTTATTTTCTTAAGCAATTCACTAATTCCAATACACTTTGTGATTTCTGCTCTTCAAAAAATTAAATTTTCGAGTTTAGCAAAAATATACAAACAAAAATATTAGTACACAGAATTAAAGACATAAAGTTGATTAATGAAGCTAATGACCTCTGATTTTAGTCTTCTGGTAGCAAAAGAACTCTCAAATAAAATAATATATTTAACAAAAATTGTTTTATTACCAACATTTCTATATGGCAGAGAATGATAAAAAAGAACTAGGAAGTAAAGAATAACTTTACATTCAACCAATAAGAAATTTGATTGAAAAGCACTGAAAATGACCGTTTTTCATTTGCATAAATTTTAAAAAAAAGTGTAACGCGTATTTAACTGACTACCTAAATTATGGTCACGAATAATAATGCAGGTTTTGTAGAAAAAATTTCAGATAAATTGAAAAGTCTTTCCTTTTTTTAATTTTCCTTTCCATCCAGTTTTTTTCAAAATATTATCATTTAATTTCTTACGGCTGATGAAAATATTTTTTTACTTAATAATTTACTTCTTTACTCCTTTACAACACAGAAGTGCTGGTCCTTTTAAAAAGTACACATACACATATATATATCCTCAAAAGTGAAATTGCAACATCTAGAAATAATGCACGTAGCGTCATGCAAATTTCAGGTGTGATAATGATGAGATGGATATGCAAATGATTAAATTTGCTCACGCATCTAATCACGTGATACTCATATTCGATCTATAAATATCAACAACTTTCCTTCTCATAAACAGCACCTGAGGATTTATGTAGCATTTGCGACTTACGAAAAAGTGTATAAAATGTCTCTGAGACGTCGGTGAGCTCAATACTATCAGTTAATGACCGGGGAACGTGACCGTATTATCAAACTCCATGAACTGGGTTTGTCGCAGCGTACAATAGCAACTCGTGTCGGGCACAATGTGAGTACCATCCAACTTTGTGTGACACGATGGATTCAGGAAGGTCTACGTGCAGGCAGAAGAAGAAGTGGCGCTCACAGATCGGCTTATTAGGCAGTTGACTATTCGATATCCTTTCTCTACGGTGCTTGACATCCGAAGCCTGATCAGGAGCAGGTGGATCTGTGTCCATCCAAACCAGACGCAACAAAATACATGAAATACATTTACGTGCACGGGTACCAGCAACAGGAGTACCGTTGACCGCTCAACACAGGGATAGACGCCTGGCTTGGTATAATCGTTATCGTACCTAGACCATCAAATGGCATCGAGTTTTGTTTACGAATGAATAACGTTTCTGTCTGTTGAGGAATGGAGGCCGTCGACGGGTATGGCGGCAACCCGGAGAATGCTTCGAAACAACCCATTTCGTCGAGTGTCAAACCGATCCAACACCGGGCATAATGGTTTGGGGTGGCATAACTTTCGATCATAGGACGTCTCTGGTACACATTGACAGCCATTTAACAGCAGACCGCTACGTCACTGAGGTTGGAGAACCTGTTGTTCTGCCCTTGTTGCAAGGCGCACCCAACACGGACCATCAAGACAATGCCAAGCCGCCAATCGCACTGTGAACTCTTAACAGCTCGACTGGATTTGACATCCTTCGTTGGTCGGCAAACTCTCCAGATCTGAGTCCCATCGAACACCTGTGGGATTTCATTTGACGTGAGATGAATCGAGGACTTCTAGCGCAAACCGTGTACTATCTGCTCGCATCAGTAGATATGGCTTGGCAACGGTTACCTCAAGCAATCATCAATGAACTAATTAATAGAATGCCTCGCCGGATTGAGGCCTGTATAGCTGCCCGAGGTGGGCACATTAGATACTGAATAAATTGGTTTATTATGATTTTATTTGTCTACTTTTTAATCATTTGCATATTTATCTCACCACTATCGCTCCTGAAATTTGCATGACGCTACCTGCATTATTTCTTGGTGTTGAAATTTCCCTTTTGAGGAGCGTATATATATGTAAATATATATATATACGCTTTGTATATATATATGGAACTGCAAAAAAACCCGGAAAAACTACATTACGAAACTACAAAAAAAAACTTTTATTTGCAGTTTCATAAATGAATATTATATTGTTATCCAAACTGAGCTTGTGTGCAAAATTCCAAAGCTCCAGCTTATTGGGAAGTGGGTGAAAGAGTTACGAAAAGACTTATCTGAAACTGATACACAGTGCAAGATAATAAAAATAGGGATGAAGCGTATATAGAAATATTAGTAACTAATAAAAAGTATGGAATTATTCAATGAAACTGTTAGATGACGACATTATATAAATTTTTTAAGCAAATAATATCAAAAGGAAGATACAGCTTAAAGTTATAAAGTTATACAATTTCAAAATCAGTTTTCAAAACAGAAGTTTGTTTAAAATTATGTTTCGTTTGAGGAATGTAAGATTTCTTTATTTTTGCTTCTGTAGCTTTATTTAACCTATAAAACTTTAAAAAATTCATTTCGAACTTATCTTTCTCATCAATATTTTGGATTTCAAGGGTTCATTTGAGACGCATACGCCCTGTAAAGACGGTTGCAGAATTTACAGTTAGATCATATGTCATAACTTGATAGCAATGTCCGTAGCAAAATTGATTCAACTGTGTGATAAAATAGCAAGTGTACTAATTTTCAAATGTTTTTGCGAGTGAATGTAGCATTTTATTATACATTTTACAGCGAGTAAATTTTGAAATTTTTTCTAAAGCTATAAAAATAAAACGAAATGAGGACCGTTTTTGTGTGTTGATCTACTTTTTTCTTCGACTCTTGATTTGTCAGTTAATAGGGACTTTATAAAATATTTAAAAACTTTAGACTTTTTTTTATTTCACTTTCATCAATATAGTAAAAGCAAAATTAATGTTACACATACTGGTAGGAGTCTCTCTTTCTTACTGGAGACATGCTCCAATTTTCGAATGAACAATAAACTTCCAACGTGGCATTCTTACGAAAAACCTGTTGTACAATCTTCTTTTCTCATACAGATTTTATAAGCACTGCTTCTGAGAGCTTTGTTCAAATGCATTGAAATATGTACTAACAATTTGGATATCTCAACAAATTGTATCTTTCACGCAAATTTAACTTTTGCTAATGGCGTATTCATAAAAATGTAAGTTTTCAATTAATCTAAAAAATGCTTCCCAAAAAGTTCTTGTAGATTAAAAATTAAAAGTTGCGTTTTTTAAAAATTTGTATGTTAAACAATTATTAATTTACTGGAGACATTTCCTTTATGATATAACGAATGCTTAAAAACTTTCAAATTCTAATCGATTAAAAATATCACACACCAAAGTTTTCCGAAAGTTAAGACAATTATTAAATTCACCTCTTAATTCACGCAAATAAATCATTCAATCAAATAAAAGTACAGAAATTAATTCTCTGACTGAAAAATCGAAATTTAATGGTTTTCAAATGGGAAGTTTTCCTTTTATCACTTTCAAATGATAAATATTAAAAAAAAATTTATTTCTTTAGTTATTAAAAAATTAAAAAGTAAAATAATTTTTTTGATTTTTAAACAAAGATATGCATTTCTAAGCATTGAAAATCCATCATGTGTTTTCAAGCTTTCCATGGTGATCGGTCTAGAAAACAAACATATGTCTAGAAACCAAGAACTTTCTATGATTTGAGACACGCCATATAGACCTCTTGTGGACTCGTATTATCTTTTACAGATTTTGTATGAAATAGTCATTATAGTATTAATACGACAATCATTACGTATTTCATAAATATTTCTAAAATCTGAGAAAAAATTTACTGTTGTTAATATGAATACTTTTTCAAGAAGCCTTAATGGATCTTTTCAACCGTTTTCTTCAATAACAATTATTCTGTTTTTCTTCGGAGTGGATATTAAGGGTAATGGCATAATTACTAGCAACAAAGTGTCATTAGTGCGAAATATATATCAGAAATTTATGTCATTTTTATGGATTGTTTATTTTGTTTATGTTATGGCATCGGTATTAATGTCTGGAGTATATGCAAATGATTACAATATCAGCATCATTATAGCGAGAAAGTCGTCCGAAATTATTGCTTTTCTAGATTGGTTAGTTTTGCAGAACAGAAAGAAAGAAATAAATAATTTACTACTCAGAATTTCTTGCCTGAAAACAAATTTAAACTCTTTTTGGATAAAGTTTGTTAGTTTTCTTACCTTCGTAATTCCATTTCTGATTTTTGTAAGCATAACTGTACCTATCAAACAAGATTATTGTGAATCTTCGATAGTATATTATAGTTTTCGCTATGTCCACGAGTCTGATAGTAACTATTGTATTGTTTTCTTATTTATCAATTTTTGTCGTTTTCTATTCATACAAATTTTGCGAAATGTTATCGCAGTAATTTACGTTATCTGTTGTTGTACGATACGAAATTCTATTAACAAACATTCAAAAGCGGGAATGAAGGAAATCACTAATTCACCTGTGGATCTTAAATACATTGAAATATACATAAAAACACACAATGATGTGGAACAGATCGTGGATTATTTCGAAAAGGTGATGTCATTTCCAGTTGTTTTAGTAATAATCGACGATTACATGAATATCTTCTACGGTTTTGAGCGACTCAATAATTGGAAAAAACTTGCAGAGGCTGAGACGTTTCGATTTAATTCTCTTGGTGTTTTATTTATATGTCTGAGATCATTAGTATCATTTCTCAGTATCTGTCTTTCGGCTGCCAGCGTACACGAAGCTAGCAAGAACGCTAAAAACGTACAAAAAGAAATGTTAGAAAAGGTTATCGATTCTGGAAATCATAGCAATCGTAATCAATTTCATCTGCTCCTTGCTTATAACAGTCCTGCCATCACATTGTCAGCTTGGGGATTTTTCTACTTCACTAGAGGCTTAATCCTGACTGCTCTGGGAAGTATTTTAGCCTATTCCTTGCTCGTGATTCAAATCTTAGAATAATAATGCAATTATGAAAGGTAAACATTTATTCATTTCATAGTCGATGGAATTATGCACTTCTTGCTAAGCGTCCTATCTTAGAATTTGCTACTCCTTTTGAGATTGAATTTTTTTCCATACAAATGTGGTTGCATGAAACAAAGGAATCATTTGGATTCTTAATTATTATTGCTTATTTATATAGTGTTATTCCCCCCATGAGGTAATTGAATGCAACAATTCTATTTGTAATATGTATATATTTATTTCACTTGAGAATAACGATATTTAATACCATTCCTCTTGTATGATACCGCCTGCTAAGGATGAAGTTTGTGGAAATCGCCCTATTTCTTTCTCTGAAGATATTTCCAAGTCTGACATCTGATGGCACTGTACTGTATTGCAGACTACTAATAAAGATGACTTGTTTTCAGGACATCACATTTATTTCCGCACATCTTTTCAAACATAAATTATATACACAATTTCCACTAGCACAATTTTTGAACATTCGTTTTTACATCTTGGAACCAAAACTAATTCTATTGTTTTGTTCTTTGCCAGTAAATTTTCTAAAAACAAAAATATGATCTGGTGTTGCCAATAGCATAATTTTATTTCTTTGTAACAACTATAAACATTTAAAAAAATAAAACTTAATAAAGAATATTGAAAAAAGTATCACTTTAATTTTAAATCATTTCTTTTAAATAATGAATATATCACAGCACCAAGGCAACTTTTTCTCTTCATTCTCATTTCCGTAAAATGACTTGTGAAGCAGTTTTCAGAATGGAGGAAGGTATTATCCGTCTGAAGCAAGGGTAAATCACAAAAAACTGTTGTCTGTATCATTGGCTTAACGTAATCTTTGAATATGTTCAAATAAGTTTGTTCTGTTATCCATAAATGTCCAAAAGCAGCAAGAGTAACAAAAAAAAACTATTTAGTGAAACTCCCCTGAGAAGTTTTGCTGGAATTCAAATCTTATAGAAAGATGATTAAATCCACTCTTATATAATCAACAATGGATTTTCATACGCGGATGTAGTTGAAAGCGTTCTATTGTTTGCTGATGTTTTGATGACAACTTGTAATGATATTAAGCGACCGGTATCTTAATAGCCACCAAAGGGATATTGTTACAGTCAATTTATAGCAAAATGTTGCAGGTGATACTTGTTCTAAATTTTATCGTTAAAATATTTTTCGGACATATTTTATGATTTCTTAATGTACTTAAATGTATTAGAAATGTACTTAATTTTCAAAAATATGTCATAAAAATGTCATTAAAATTTTTATTTGGATTGAAATAAAACACATAATAAAGTAAAAGTATTATATTTTCCTATTCATTAATGTATTATCTTAAATCACATGATATCCAGAATCAAGATTTGACTGAAAATGAATAAAATTACTAAGAATTTTAAGACCTTTGTGCATAAGCCTAAAGATTTTCGAACTATATCTTTCTAATTCTGCTTCCTTCTTCGAATGTTTTTGGGTGAAAAGATTTTAATATCGATGTACTCTTATAAGCCCAAAAATGTGCTTATATATGTGTGTGTGGAGGCTAGAATCGGTATATTGTAAAGAGCCCAGCTCATTTTAAGAGAAAAAAATAATTTACTAATTGAGGAAAAATTGAAGGAAAGACGGACACGCATTTCTGCGTGCTTGTAGCTCGAGTTCTTACATCCTAATCTGCGCTGTAGGTGGCTTTTCTGTAGCACAGTGGGATATTTCCACAATCGGCCATCCGACAATATCACCTGACCTCAGGTAAGCCACTAATGGTATAATTAAAACAATTATATATGTATAAACCTAAATAAAAATTTCAAGAAATTAAGAACATACTCACTTAAAACCTGATTAATAAAGGGTTGAGAGTATTAATTATTATCAAAATTCTAAATTTTAGCTACTTCACAATATATGAAAAATTCAAAAGAAAAATTAATTTCCGAGAAATACAAGTAATGCGAAAGAATAAAATACACTTCAAAGGATAAAAATATTTTTGGGGATCTTCGAAGAGTTCACACAAACACAATTGGAAATATTATTGAATTAGTTCTTCAGTTAATAGCACCATTGGTCCAATGCTTGAGATATTCAGTATAAGTACTAGTTTTCACTGGTCCTTCAAGAAAGCTACACTTTCGAACATCATAAGTGTCATTCGGTTTGATTTTTATTTCTTTGTATAAGCCTAAGCATTTGGCTTTTATTAAGTAAATTTGTGATATTGAGATATTGTGGTGTCTTCCTTTTAGCAATTCGAAATGAGTTGTTTGAATACTTCATTGGAATATTGAATTTATAACCTTCTGGGCTTCTCTGACGTACCTATACTATTTTTCTGTATTGTCTATAAAAAGTTACAATATAACTGCTTCGATTGTTGAATTTAAACGCTCCATTTGTCCATTTACTCTTGGTAATTCGGTAATGATTGGGAAATGTTCGATTTTTTCGGTTCTGCAACAATCTTAAAATTGTTAAGAAGGGATTGTGGTACCACAATCAGAAATAATATTAGATGGATAGCCAAATATGTATTTTTGAATTTCGAATTTTGCAATAATTTCAGTAGAATCTGTTGATTTTGTTAAGCAAAGCCATGCGAATTATATGAAAGAATCACTGACTGCAAAAATATGTTTTCAGTTCTTGTTTGTGATACAGAATGGGCTTAAATGGTCAACATGATATGTATGTATTGGAATAGCTTCTTTTTCAATAGGGTATAGTAGAGCATCTAGATTGCCTCATTTGCCTTTAAGTAAAATGCATGGAACACAATTTTGGATGAAACAGTCTTTTTTTTTTTTACAGTCACTTTAGAGATAAAGAACTGATGCTTTAGTGCCTCATCTGTACTTTTAAAAGCACAGGATTTACGCTCATGAGCATTCCATATAATGTCATTCTGCATATTTTTAGGAATAACGAGAAGCTTTTCACCATCAACAAATTTGTAGAGTATATTGGATTTTAGAAAGAAATCGTTGTGAGGTTTAATTTTTAAAATAATAGTTTGGATTTAAGGTTTTATTCTTGAGCATTTTTAATTGTGTTGCGAAATTGTCTTGTATGGTTATAACTGGGTATCTACTTAACTCTACTTCTTCCTAAATTTTGTTAAAGGATATGCAATGATGGAGAAATTTGAAATGAATTTAGTAAAATATCCATCAAGACCAACTAAAGATTGTAAATCTTAGTGGCATTTCGATTCAAGAAAATTAAGAACAGCTTTGATTTTTTGCGGTGACAGGTACAATTTACCATTGTCAATAACAAGGCCAATAAATTCTATTTGTTTGCTTAAAATTTCACATTTTTGAAAATTTATGTCTAAGCCATAAAAAATTTGCAAGTGAAAACACTGATGTAAGTTTTCCAGACCATCTTTTAAATTTTGAGATTTTATAATGACGTCATCTATATGTTTAAGACATGACCTTTGATAATCAAATCCTTAAATATTGTGTTTATTTACCGCTGAAACACTGTAGCGGATGTGCAAAGACCGAAAGAAGCGCTTACAAACTGAAATTGCTCTTTATATATCACAAATGATGTGTATCGTGGTCTATTTGGTTCTATTTCTAAATGAAAAAAAAACATTGCATAGATCGACTGAGCGTATTTGCATCTTGAAGGTTATCAAGTAGATCGTCTAAGCATAGTTATCGTATAAAATGTTTTATAAAGTTTTCTATAATCAATACAAACTCTAGGGGATCAGTCTTTTTTCCACACTGTAATACTTGTCTAGAAAAATAATCAGATGATCAGGGCTCGACAATACCATCAGCCAACCATTTCTTCTCTTGGTTGTATACAATTTTTCTTTCAGCAAAGGTAATCTTCGTGGTCTATGTGGTATAGGTGTTTCATTCTTTAAATTAATAGGCATCTTGATATGAGTAGTTTTTAGTATTAATTGGTTTATAGTCTGAAGCCTAATAATGGAAAATATTTCTTTGAGTTTTAGTAATACCTGATTCCCCCCCCCCCCCCGATTTTGAATTCAATTTATAATTTATTGAGATGTTAGAAATCGAAAATTATTCAACATTTTCCATTTTAGTATCCAAAATTTTTGTTAGTGTTACACCGTCTGTGGTTGATTTTTATTTCACCCTGTATTAAAATATCCATGCCAATCACAACATTTGATGTCATTGTTTCGTTATTAACAACATAAGAGTTAGAGAAAAATTTCTGTTTATCAATTACTAAGTCTTGTATCTACCGATTGTTGTAATGTATCCATCACAAAAATCTGTAAGTGAACCATGAAAATTAGTTAAAGACAATGAACCAGTTTTATTATATGCATTTTTCGTTAGAATTGTTTTCTGACTTCTGGTATCGACCAATCCAATAAATGAATTATCAATAACAGTAACCGTTTTATACATCATGGGAGATAAGTGATTCATTATTGACCCAACAATTATCAGATCCATTTTAAATAGGTTTGTTAGAACAATTTGCAGAAATATGATTTTTACAAACTTTTACAAACACTACATTTTAAACTTTAATCTTTGTAGGGACAAAAACGAAAAATGTATCCTGTCATGTTAAATTAAAACAAATATTTTGTTTATTATATGCACTATCGTTTCGGATTTCTGATCTAAAAAAGTTGTGCATCCTCCCTTTCATCTGAATTCAGAAAAAATGCGAAAATTTGTTCGTGGAAAAAGATTTTTATTTCTGTTATTTACTAATTTTTCTCAAATGTGAAGTTTCGTTTTAAACCCTGAAACAGATCAAACACCGTATAAAATAGTTTTATTTGATGGATAATCCTGCATGCCATTTATACAATATTCAAGTAATTTATACGGATTCATCAATGATTGCATGGGAAGTACTTCCGAGAATTTTCTAATTGCAATAAAATATTCGAAAAGGGATTCGTTTTGACGTAATTTACGTCAATTTAACTGTCTTTGAATTTTAACAGTATTTAATTGATGGAGCAATTCTTTTAAAAAAGCTTTTTTAAACGAAACCCACATGCCTTAAGATTAAGTTGCGAAAAAAGAAAAATCTTTGCATGACCTCCAATTTGACGATGGGTTCATAAGAAGAAAAGAAGAAATTTTCATTTGAAGACGAAAAGTCGCAACAATTCTTCACAGACTTTTACAAAACACTTTACATCATATGTATTAGAACCAGTTAACTTTCGATGAGAATTTCCGAGATATTTCAAAATAAAATTGAAGGAAGGGTTGAAAGTAACAACAGACATGTTTTGATTTAATGCCTGAGAAATTATAGAAGGAGAAAAGAAGGGAAAAAGGGATTTTCTGTTTCGTCATCAGAAATTTCAGAATCACTGGTGGGCGATTTAAAGTTTAAAGCCTGAAATTCACATTTAAATTCGATAAAGATTGAAAAAAATCAATTAAGGAGTTTTTTTTTATAACCATTGTATCCTAACCTAACACATTTAAAACACAAATTAAATCATTTATCGAAAATAATCTGATTATGATTTCTTGCGATGTTCAATATTGAAATCAGCCGGATATAAGGAAAACTCAATTTTTTTTCTCGTATTACGTTCAAATGCATCGTTAAATAACATAATGTTTAATATTTTCTCTTTTAAGAAAGTTTGATACACAACAGAAATATCTTTAAGGATTATCATCTTTATATATTTTCAGATAGTAGAATCACTGAATAAGTTATTTTCGTATATAAAATGAAAGGTAAATAGAGAAGGGTACTTACCCCACTTTTTAGCAGAGATACATCCAAGACACTTGGACAGTCACCACAAAACATATGCGCGTAATAACCATCTGTTATTGAGCTTTTCGTGTCGATGTTTCACCAACACTAAAACAATCACAAAGGAACAGTGACGCAACACCATGTGCCAATTTCTGTAGGTTACTAGTAGTATAAGTACCATCTGTACTTATCACAATAACTCTCAATCACAATGTAATATCTGCAACCGTAAACAAACGTTGAATATCTTTTACTTATTTATATCTCTAATCTATAGATTATCTTCTTATACACTGACTAACTACTGGAGAATTGAGTAGTGTTCATAAGGAAATTATAGCAACTCCGTCTCTTTAACAACAATAAAAACACTTTTATTTCCTTCTCGGAGCTCGTTTTTACTTTCTCGCGCTATTTGTTATCAGATATTTCTATAAAGCTGGATACTAAACAGTAGGTGCAATACAAAAACTACAAGACTAGTTCTGCAAAATAGACATGACTTCTTATGGTTGTGATTTATTTTTATTTTTCAAATTGTGAGTGTTTATTTCCTTAAGTAATTTACTAATTCCAATAGACTTTGCGATTCATGCTCTTCAGAAAATCAAATTTTGGAGTGCAACACAAATATATTGTTATTACATTTTGAATTCCTTTCACTGCATTTAAATCCTCTTAGATGGTTGAGAAAGAAATTGTCATTTCACAAAATCTGTTGAATTTGAAAGAAACGGAGAAACCAACTGTTTGTAATTTTGAGATCAGATCATGAGAATTAAATAATGCATAATTTTTTTCATTTTATAAAGTAATCAGTGCTTTATTTTCCATTCTAACTTTCTAAAGAAACCTATTTTTTTTTGGAAGCGGATTTTATGTTATGGTGTGTGTACATTTGGAAGCCGAATCTTCGAGAGCTTCAAGTAGGAACTGTTTGGTATAATACCCGTACATTACGTATTCTTTAATCCGACGTTTGACGATTCGTCACATTCTGACTGTCCAAGCCAATCGCATTCAGACTTTAAGTGTGGAAAAGTGCGTTTAATTGCTTTTATCGCCAGATGGTGATACAGTGTCTGCTCGTATTTTCCCCAAGTATTTATCGTAACTGTCAGATTTCATTTCAGAAAGAGACTTGGAAGAGGAAATTAAAGTATTGAGGGAAACAATTTCGGAAGCCTTAAATAGACTTATCCAAAAACCTATTATCATATATAGACCTTAATGACATTATCAGTTTTAAGTCATTAAGTATGATGCAAATTTTTAACTTGTATTAAATGATTTCATGTTTGTTAAAGGTATTGAAAACCATACAAATGCGTGGTGATGTACCTTGCAAGTTTCTTAAAACTAGCTTAATATTATTAAAAATGTTAATATTTTTAATAAATAAATAATAAATAATAATAAAAACCAAAGCGGCTTAGAAATTAAATGAATGTAAAACAGCTTGTACATTAAGCGAAGTTTTTATGTACTGAATTTCTTTGTAAATGACTTATAAAAACAAGTAGATTAATAAACTTATCAGCATATAACTTTGATGCAACACGAGAGATTTTTGAGACGAGTCTTGTAATTTTAAACTATGATCAAATGAGGTGGAAGACAACGTAACTCTACTTTTCTAGCTTCCACACCCCGTTATACTGGGGACTTTCCGCCCCTAAAAATTTAATATGCAACAGGGTTGCTACACGGCGAGTTTTTAATAGAAAAGATTGGCTCAAATAAATCATCATCGGTTATGAGGTAGCGACTATGATAGTTCAAAAAATATTTTTCAGTTATTATTAATTTAAAAAGTTAAATCCTCTTTCATAATTTTCAAACAAGGATAGGCATTTGTAAATACTGAAAAGTTATCATGTTTTTTCAAGCTTTCCATGGTGATCGGTATCGAAAACAAACAGATGTCTGGAAACCAAGAACTTTCTATGATTTTAAACAAGCTAATAGACCTCTTGAAGACTCGTATTATCTTTCATGGATTTTGTATAAAATGGTAATTATAGTATTAATACGACAATCATAACATATTTCATAAATGCTTCTAAAATTTAAAAAAATGTTTCATGCAAAAAATGCATAAAGGTTCTAAAATCATAACATATTTCATAAATGCTTCTAAAATTTAAAAAAATGTTTCATGCAAAAAATGCATAAAGGTTCTAAAATCATAACATATTTCATAAAGACTTTGATCAAATGCGTTGAAATATGTTCTAATGATTTGCATATCCAAACAAATTGTACCTTTCACGAAAATGCAACTTTTGCTATTTGCCGTATTCTTGGTGTAGCAATCGAAATGAATAGAGGTACTTATGCACGTTTTCAGTTAATCTAATAAATACTTCTGGAATTTTTTTTTGTAGTTTTAAACTTAAAAGTCAAGGATTATTAAAAAAATATATGTTAAATAATTATTAATTTAATCGAAGCAGTTCCTTATGATGTAATGAGGGCTTAAAATTTTTATTTTGTAATCGATTACAAATATAATACCAAAGTCTAACAAAAATGAAGATAAATTCATTATCCAAATAAAAAATCAAAAATTAATGGTTTTCAAATGTAAAACTTTCTTATTACCACTTTCAGAAGATAAATATTTAAAAGATGTTTGCTCGCTTATAATTAAAATAAAAAGTAAAATCCTCTTTCAATTTTCAAACAAAGATAAGCAGTTCTAAACACAGAAAGCTCATTGTGTGTTTTCAAGCTTTCCATGGTGATCGGTCTCGAAAACAAATAGATTTCTAGAAACCAAGAACTTTCTGCGATTTTAGATGCGTCAAACAGACCCCTTGTATTCTTTTTCATAGACTTTGTATACAATGGTCATTAAAGTAACGACAATGATTACGCATTTCATAAATGTTTCTAAAACCTGAGAAAAAATTTATTGTTGTTAATATGAATATTTTTTCAAGAAGACTTAATGGATGTTTTCAACCGTTTTCATCAATAACAATGATTCTGTTCATCTTCTGAGTGGATATAAGTAGTCGTGGAGTACTTTCAAGCAACAAGGTGTCAGTGCGAAATGTATATCAGAAATTTATGTCATTTTTATGGATTGTTTACTTTGTTCATATTATGGCATCGGTACTAATGTCTGGAGTAAATGCAGAGGACTATAAAATCAGCACCTTTCTAGTTAGAAAGACGTCCGAAATTATTACTTTTCTAAATTGGTTCGTTTTGCAGAACAGAAAAAAAGAACTTAACAGTTTATTACTCTGCATTGCTTGCCTGAGAACAAATTTAAACTCATTTTGGATAAAGTTTGGAAGTTTTGTTACTTTCGCAATTCCGTTGCTGATTTTTGTAAGCATGACTGTACCCGTGACGAAACGTTATTGCAAGTCTTTGATATTATATTACAGCCTTGATTACGCCCATGTATCAGATGATAACTATTGTACAGTTTTCTTATCTATGAATTTGTGTCGTTATCTATTCATACAAATTTTGCGAAATGCAATCGCAGTAATTTACGTTATCAGTTGTTATATGATACGAAATTCTATTAACAAACATTCAAATGTGGGATTGAAAAAAATCATTAACTCACCTGTAGACCTTAAATGCTTTGAAATATACATAAAAACACACAAACATATGGATAAAATCGTGGGTTATTTCGAAGAGGTGATGTTGTTTCCAATTATTTTGATAATAGTCAACGATTACATGAATTTCTACTACGGTTTTCAGCTACTGAATAATAGGAAAAAATTCGCAGTGGCTGAAAAAGCAGAGACTAATTATCTTACCGTTTTATTTATGTCTCTAAAATCATTGGTATCATTTCTCAGCATCTGTCTTTCGGCATTCAGCGTACACGAAGCTAGCAAGAACGCCAAAAACGTTCAAAAAGAAATATTAGAAAAGTTAATCGATTCTAGAAATCATACCAATCGTAATCATTTTCTTCTTTTTCTAACTTATAACAGTCCGGCCATCAAATTATCCGCTTGGGGATTTGTTTAGTTCACTAGAGGCTTAATTCTGACTTCTCTTGGCAGTATAATTGCCTATTCTTTGCTCATGATTCAAATTCTAGAATAATAATGCAATTCTGAGAATGTATTATACCACTTTGAAAGGTACACCTTTTTTCATTTTATAGGCGATGGAATTATGTATTTTTTCCTAAGTTTACCTATCTTAGTATTTACTATTTTGTTTGAGATTGTACTAAGTCTTAGTAAAAAAAAAAAAAACTTGTTATTTATAATAAAGGAACCGTTTGGAATCTATTTGGAATTTGAATAAATAATATGGTTTTTATCTTCAATGATGTAATAGATTGCAACAATTTCATGTGTCATTTATGTAGACAGTTATTTCACATAATAATAACTGTACTTAGTACTGTTGCTCTTGTTTGATAACTTGCAAATCTGCTAGGTATAAAGGTTGTGGAAATCATCCTCTTACTTCTCTCTCAAGATATTCCTATAACATTTAAAATCTGAGGTCTGATGGCACCAAGGCACCATGTCCATTAAAACGTTTTGTAAAACACAGTAAGCATCCAAGGAACAAAAAATCTAAAGCTCTTTAGCTATAGTGCTAAAAAGTTGACCGCATGATAAAACTACAACGGAAGTGCTGAAACAGTTTGGCGAAAAACGAACTAGGAAAAAATCGAATAAGAGAGAGAGAGAGATTGACCTGGCGACTGAGGTTTCGGCTATTTGAAGATGAAGTTGTTTTTTGTTTGGATTGGAGAATTTGCAGTTAGAATGTATAATTGGCTTCCACAGCCTCTTTAATATGATTTACTTTACGTGTAAAAATATTTATTTAAAAATAAATTGTGTTATTTTTGGATCGAGACCATTCTTTGTATCCAGAATTCGCCGTTAGTCGAAGGAACACGTTTTTTTTACTAACACCTTTCTGAATGGAGGAAGGTATTACCCTCTGAAGCAAGGGTAAGCCACCAGCAAAAAATTGTCTGCACCATTGGGGAACGTGATTCTGAAATACATTCAAATATTTCTGGCTTGTTTCACGATCCTTCAGAAGAGTTATTGGACCTAAGGAATGTCCAGCTATAACTATGCATGCCATCTAATATTTCTATTCTTCAGAGCTGGAACTAATCAATCAGAATGGAACATGTTTTAACGAACATTGCAAAAGAAACTCTTTATTTTGGGAGATTTTTTGTCCTGAACAAATTTCCCATTACTAGTCCTCTTGTTTTCAATTTCAATGTTCTTTAAGACATTTCATGCATTTTTTGACATTGATTTCAGTGATAAAATGGTTGTGATTTGCAACAAGAAGTATAAAATTATGATTTGTGAAACACCCAGTGAACTTGAAATTGGATATTTTAAACCGATATATAAACTCAGCATTTTTAGCACGACGACGTTTCGTAATCAGGAAAATGCCATTCATCCTGAAATCGATACCTCCTGACATCCGTGGTAGAAATGACGATGTGTAAGAAAACTCGCGCTTTATGCTTTCCATTACAGCACCATCTAGCGGTTCATCGCTTGCTCTCTATCTGTGTATTGTATAGTGAGAATATATATATATATATATATATATATATATATATATATATATATATACATGAAGGAGTTATTAAATCCTTTCGGATCAATTTCTGGTAGTTTATTGGTGTAGATTTTCTGATCCATTGCCCATAAAAAGATAATTATGTAAGAAGAAATTAATGTTTCGGCCATCGGGAACTCTTATGCTTCAGAAAAAGGGGATTTTCTCTAACTAGGGTTGAGGAAGCTAACCGTCAAACAAGATTCAAGATTAAATTTAAAGTAGAGTTAAAAGTGAACAGAGTGGTATTTAATATAAGATATTTTAAAAAGAGGATGAATTGCATAAACACACACACACACACA